>CM060638.1:27109202-27123815 GCA_030578275.1 Meda fulgida
CTGACATGCCTCATACGCGGCTAATGCAATTTCCTCCCGACCGCTTCTGATAAGTGTCGGAGCATCATTATAGAGTCAAACCGCTTGACATGAGCTTTGTTTGAAGGATTCGCCACCGTTAAAGACGACAAAGCAAATTGAAGAAATGAAGAATCTGTGATTTTTGAGGTTAAGGACGTGGAAAAGCTCTTTGTTAGAATGAAAGTTAAAAAGGCCATGAATATTTTTTTGGGGGGGGGTAATTTTGATCATCATCTATAGTTTTACCGTTACTGTTTGGAGCTTTTTTATAATAAAGGCCCAATGCCAGCCAAAGCTTCTTGAGTAGTTTACTTTTTACTGTAGTCAATAATTGTATCCCTTAAAACTCATCTTTGATCAACAAAATTATATATTTAAAAGTTTTTTCCATGAAAAAAATTCTTCATGCCTTAAAATAGCTTTAATGTAAGTAACTCATAAAAATAAGGTTTTATGAATATGCAAATATTCTGTCTTTGGTTCACTGCAGTTTTGAGAAAATACTCATGTTGACATGAATTTACAAATGGTTTATCTTAAAGCATATTAAAAAACACCACAGACACATAAACAACAACTTTCACCACAGAGGGAATTTGAGCAATAAAACCCATGTTGCAGTTTAACATCAAGAACGATAAACTAAACGATAATGTACTAATGCACCTGAAACTAAACGCTTCAGGTGTTCTCTCTGTGCTTTAAAATAGAACGAATATTGAAAGACTGTCACTGTCCATGTTTATCTTTCAACAGTTTGGGGGGGAATATTCCCCAAATTATTCCAATGCTATCCTTGCTCTGTTGTTATCGTTATAGTTGGGGCGTTTTCTAATTAGAGGGAGCGTTTTTTTTGTTTTTTTTTGCGTGTTTTCAGCAATTATTACAATATAAAGCTTACAAAATGTTAATCAGAAAGCGCAAGTCTCCCCTTAGTCCCTACCTAAATTTACGGGCAGGAGCCACTGGTAGGCCTACTTGGTGTGAAAGTAATGTGGTTCGTACTTGAAAGTGAATTAAAGAAGCAACCACAACGCAATAAGAGACACCAAAATTCAACAAAGCATTCTGTAAAAGTTAAAATCTATTTGAATGAGAGCCCCACATGTATCTGTAGCAAATACAAAACAGCATCCTTCAACAACCTATGCCACGTGCACGCGCGCACACACAAAACATGTAATAATTTTTGCACACTGCGACCATGTCGATCTCGAAACAACACATAAACATTTGGCTTAATATTGATATGTAGCCTCCCAAATACTGTTTCTTTCCGCTCTCCTTCCTTCTGGAACTTGTCATTTAGCCTAAAAATATTAACACTTTACAAAAATCAAGCGTGAAATCAGAACGTCTTTTGTTTTTTTACTAAATCGCTACTTTCCAGGTTAAACAATCTGTCTCTTATTAGTCAAATAGATAGAGCTCAAATTACGTGTAAAATGCGTCACTAAATGATATTCAACAGACACGATATGACGTCACGCAACATGGCGCCTTTTTAAAAAGATTTCAAAACAATGTTTGAACTAGGGTTGAATAGCTTAGTACTTAACACTAATTAAAAAAAAACAATAAAAATCATGTATTAATAGGAAACAAAGATATATGATCAATGTACAATGTTTTTATTTATTTGATAAAGGCATACATTGAAGGTGAAACCAGTCTTTTGTAGGATTATTGTAATATACACAATCTGTACATGTATTACTTCCAGAAACAAACAAAAAACAATTGAATCAACCATAAAAATCAAAGAAACCAGAAACGAAGCTGTCATTAATAGCCTACCATTGAACATACTGTGAGTGTTTTCAAGATCTTTTAAAGCTGCATAAAAACCACAAAACATTGTAATATTGTGTGTGCACCATCCTTCTATTGACAGAAAAGCTTTATGAAACATATTTGCAAAAGCTGGCACCTATTAAATCGCACTTGTGCCAACGGTGATGCCAGTCCAGAAAACCCCTCAGACTGGTGCCCGTAACATTATACATGTAAACAATGATAGTAATATTACAGCATGTAAATGTCATCGTTTAGACCTGATGAAGAATATTTCAAACATTCACGTTTGTTCTGCCACTTCTAGCCGTCTACATCGTATCAAAACCATGAATCTGATCAAACGAAGAATGACCAAAGAGTTTAAATCAACTGTCCAATTTGGTTTCTTGCTCATTGGCAAATATTATTAGAAACGTTTGTCACATGCACTCGCTGTTGTGAACAGATATCTACCTTCGGTTTTATACAGAAATATACATCAGTTGTTATAGGGATAGTTCACTCGAAAAGGAAAATTCTGTTTTTATTTAATCTCTCAACCCTCGTGTTCAAACCTGCTTGACTCACTTTCTACCATAAAACACTAAATTATTTATTTTGCAGAATGTCTAAGCTGCTCTTTAGAATTAGCCACTGACCAGGGGGTAATAAAATAAAATAAAGGACAAATACTTAAACAATACAAAACTGAAATACAGCTCTAAAAAGCTTAATAGCCAGATTTACTTATAGCTTACGGCAATGCAGTCAGGATTTACTAAAGAAAAGAAAATAATTAAAAAATTATTTTTGCAGCTGACTTTATTGCATTTGCATTTGTAGGTGTTTCCCTTTAAGACTCTAAATTTATGGGAGGAGAGTATTTAAATGAGTCATGAAAGGTGATTTACTAAGGTTTGCGCTAGTCAATTTACTGGTGTTTCCGCCATTATTTACCCCTCAGAAAAGCTCTGGTTTAAATATCTTAAACCAGACGCTGATTTGGTAGATTGTGTTGGTCATTATGGAAATGATCCGGCTCTGTGTGTGTTCTTTAATTTGCTCATCGTCAGTAGATCACGCGCAGAACTTTACACTCCCACTCACTTATGGGATTGCGCTCTCACGCTAAGGCTGCGTGTCCACCAAAGCGCTTTTAGCCAGATGAAAACTTCTAATTTTGGCTCATTTTTTTCAGTTGAGACACTTTGCTTGTTTTGATACGGAATATCTGCGAAAGTGATACTAGTATCTCATTTCCCACATATTTTGTTTCTGCGTTGATTCTATATTAAAATGTCGATACAATGTCACGTATTTTCTCTGGCTCTTGTTTTAAATAATTTTGTTCCGTTATTATGCTTGTTGTTGTCATCCGTTGACGTTGTACAAGCAGAATGTGGCGGTTGGTCGGTGTGGTATTAGTCCCGCCCCTTCTCCACTGTGATTGGACGGCTGGGTAAAAAGTGACAGTGATGAGCGCTGCGTTTTACCCAAAGTTAAACATTCTTCAACTTTCGGCGACCAGTAAAAAAACGCCAGGCGCTTCAGCGTGAAAAAAAAACACTCAGCGCCTCGTTACGCTCATGCCGTTTAAAAAACGCAGCTCTCCCATTGAAAATGCTTGAAAAAAATGCTTTGGTGTTTAGTAAATCTGGCCCTAAATGATTTATTTAGTTTTTACATAAGAAAGTCGGTCATATGGGTTTGAAACATAGTCTGTAAAAAAAAAAAAAGATAGACGTAGTGACACCTTCACTTAAAGCTCCAATCTCCTCCCGAAAATCCCCCAAAAAGTATGTTGGTGCCTCAGTGACTACGTTTTTAGAGAAGCTGTCAATCATGACGTCACACCCTGTTTTTGTAGCAACGAATAACTAACTAAAACCAAACTTATTTAAAAAAAAACTAACACTTAAACTTAAATCAGTGTGATTAAAAATACCTAAAATGACAGAAAACATATTTGGAAAAAAATGTATTTGAAGTGTAATTTGATTGTTTAGTTTGCTTCGTCAATTACATTACATGGTTTAGGACCTATACTGGGACCAGCCACCTTCACTTTCCAGGACTAGTGCGGCACGTGGTTGGGAATTTATCACCGAACTTTTGATTAGTCAAAATCAATTTTATTAATCATAATTACAATTAGGGTCACTTTGTGACCAATATCTTTACATGAAACTTGTCAAGTTTCTGTACTGTAGTGTGTTACATTTATGGTGTCTTAATTGTTGTTGTGTAAGGTTTACTAATTAATTTCACTGTATAATACCTGCGATGACAATAAAAGGAATTGAAATTGAATGACATGTAGGAGAGAAAATGTGATAATGTTTTCATTTTTGGATGAACTATCCCAACTTCAGGGGTCGGTGTGAGGAATGATGTGGGTGTACGTGTGCTCGGGTTGGGTAGTAAGTAAAGATACGAGGAACCTAAAGTGCACAGCTCTCCGTGCAGTCAATGGAGCTGTCATCAGTGGACCTCTTCCTGAGCTCTCGGCCGGGTTTGTGGTGAGCGTGGTGTTTGTGGTGCTCAGACTGCAGAACGTCCTCTTGTGGCGGCGCCCCCTGGTGGGACGGAGGATCCGCGCGCTCCACCTGCAGGTACGCCCGCACGCGATGGTGACGTAGCTTGCTGTCGCTGAAGTCGATGACGCGGCATTCGTACGTGCCCTCGTCAGACGGCTTCACGTTGGACAGTCGGAGCTTGTGGGAGATGTTGCTTCCGGCGACCTTCACCACCTGCGGAGAAACGGACAGGAGAACCGGTCAGAGGTTTGAAAATCACTGGTCAGGGGATTAAATCATGAACCAGCCTCGAAAATGCTAATTTAAAACAGACTCCGACTGATTCGGGCTGAAGCAGAGATGACTAGGAGGTCAAAACATGCATTGTGTTTTAGAAAAGAGCAGCTTTTTGAGAACATTTAATGAGAGACGCTACATGGCAAAACCATTGTTTTTGAGAGTTTGGGACATGTAGCTTCCATAACTAATG
Source organism: Meda fulgida (assembly GCA_030578275.1). NCBI lineage: Eukaryota > Metazoa > Chordata > Actinopteri > Cypriniformes > Leuciscidae > Meda > Meda fulgida. The sequence goes on from CM060638.1 coordinate 27,114,006, forward strand.
GAAAGAAAACACAAATATCACATTTAAAGAGATAGTTCACCCAAAAATGTAACTTTTGTCATTTACTCGCCCACAATTTGTTCCAAACCTGTATTAATTTTTTTCTTCTGAAGACAAAAGAAGGTATTTTGAAGAATGTCGGTAACCAAACAGATGCTGGACCCCATTGACTTCCATAGTATTTTTTTTATATACCATGGAAGTCAATGGAAACCATCAACTGTTTGTTTACCAACATTATTCAAAATATCTTCTTTTGTGTTCAGAAGAAGAAAGAAATTCATACTCTGTTCAACTCGAGGGGGAGTAAATTATGACAAAATGTTCATCATCTAGTGTTTATTTACACTTTATCAATTAGAGTCTGTAGATTTCCATTTGCCTAATTTGCATATTTGAACATTTCAGAGAACTTGCAATACAATCCAACTAAATGTCTTAATGTACTGTGATTAATGAATTGGGTAGTATGGTGATGCTAAATTATTAAATGCAGTGTCTTGCATTAAATGCAATAAAGCATGTGAACTCACAAATCTAACAAGCCTCTGGATTTGTTAAGGCAATGGTTGTTTTTATGGTTCCTATAGCACTTATTGTCATGTCTTGCAGGCAGAAATGGGCTCCTGAACATCAGAGCTCCAGTGTGGATCATCATGAAACGCTACAGTAGATGTAATGTGAGGCAGCAGCAATGCAGCGAGACAGTGGCTCTGATATATTGGTCCCAAATACACACTTCACAGTGGACAACTGTGCGGCATCATGTCTCTGAAGTGTGGACTATGGGGATTTAGGACAGCGTTTGGGACGGGGCCAGTGAAATGCAACAGTTTGGCAGTGATGAGCAAGAGTGAAGACCGGCTCTCCAGGACCAGCACCACATCCTCTTCTACCACTATTTGACGAATTCATCTTCCAGAATCTGACAGTAAGTTTTGAGAGTTAATTTTAAGTCCATCTCCTACCCTGAAGTCCGTTGTGCAGAGATGGACTAAAATAAATTCTCAAAACTTATTAAAACGTATTCTGGAAGATGAATTCTTCAAATAGTGTTAGAAGAGGATGTGGTGCTGGTCCTTCAAGAGTTACTCTCAATCTGTCTGTCTATAAAGCCTATAAAAAAACAGTCTTCATGTATTTCACAGCACTTCAGCTTGTGATTCTTATTAAGAGGGTGTTCATTTGTAGGATTCTTTACCTAACCTAAGTCTCTGAGATCCTGACACCTTGCTCTTCTGGAGACCAGGTAGGTTGCAGTTCTGGAAAATGGTGGCGCTGAAGACTTAAGGATGGTTTCACACTTAATTATTCACCTTAATTCTTAATTCTTTTGGAAACTACTGATTGTAGTAAAGGGCCAGTGTGATGCAGCAGTGAGATTCAGAGAGAGTGACATGCATCAGTGAAACCTTACAGACGGAGCATCTCTTCACCAATTTCACCATCTAGCAATGATAATCCCATCAAGTTCGGTCAGAAATCTTGGGGTAATGTTTGATGACCAGCTGACCTTCAAAGACCACACTCCATCACCACACATTGCACCACACAACATCAGGAAGATCATGCCCATGAAACACAACTGGCCCTGGTCATCTCTTGGCTGGACTATTGCAATGCTCTTCTAGACTACATATGATCCAGAGCGCTGCAGCACGACTGTTCTTCAATGAGCCCAAGAGAGCTCACGTCGCACCTCTGTTTCTGTGCACTGGCTTCTGGTTGAAGTTCGTGAGATTGAAGCTTGCAGAACGGCCACAGGCTCTACGCCCTCATGAATCAATGAATCCTCCAGAAGCCAGCGTCGTGAGAGCGGCACAAAATCACTCTCCAGAATGTCTGCGTTCAGTTTCTTGCTGAGGAATAGGGATGGGCGATATATTATTGTTTGCGATATGTGACCCTGGACCCATAGGCGTCGATTTCGGTACATGTACCCATCAGATTTCATCATGAGTCATTTTGTACCCACCACTTTGTTAGATTTTTTTGCCAGTTTTCAGTGGTTATGAGGAGCAATATGAGAGAGAAATTTGGTGATCGTTGTGTGACGGCCTGCATACTTGTTTGTGCTATGTCTGTGTTTCAGTGGGGCGGGGCTTCAATCCTGAGCGCCGATGGAGGACACCTGTGGTGGGAGTTTCTCTTCCTGATAAAAGCTTCCGGCTCCCTGCCTTCAGGAGGAACGAGCGAGGGGTTCTCCCTCCTGCGTGCTTTCCCCTTCACATGTTTGTGTTGTTGCCGGCATTGTGTGTTTAATGGTGTTTGTTTGGTAAATAAATTGGTCATCTCTTGATTAAGGTTTTGCGTCCCGCTTCTTTGTCACAGGCTCTGAGCCGTGTTGTGACAGTTGTTTAGGTACATTAAACCACGTAAAGCTTGTTCACGATAGGACTTATAAAGCCCATGAGAACTGTGGGAGTCAACCCACAGCCACTCCGCTGCCCTGCTGAAAATGTGAAGCAGAAACGCTTAATGTCAGATAACGTCCATAATAAATGGACTTTGGGTTCGATTTTTTGACCGTTTTCAGTGATTATGAGGAACAATATGAGAGAGAAATTTGGTGATCGTTGTTTAGGTATTAAACCACGTCATGTCATATAGTCGACATGGTACTTATGAAGCAGAATAGTGGGTCATAAGTCTAATGCTTTTTGAAAACTTAAGGCTTTCGTCTGCATAAACCGAGTCGGGTATCATCACATTTTTGTATAAATTTTTATTTATTTACATTAGTAAGCTACTAATGTGAAGCTTTCAAAACATGAGCTGCGTGAAAGAGAAAAAAAATGAATGCGCATTTCAAACCAAACATGCCTGGACCACAAAACCAGTCACATGGGTCAATTTTTTGAAATTGAGATTTATACATCACCTGAAAGCTGATTAAATAAGGATTAGGATAGGATAATATTTGGCCGAGATACAACTATTTGTAAATCTGGAATCTGAGGGTGCAGAAAATCATCTTTATAGTTGTCCATTTATGTTGACGATTTTGCTGCATCCACTCATAAAAAGAAATGTTTTATATATTTACAGTAGGAAATTTACTAAATATCTTCATGGAACATGATCTTTACCTAATATCCTAATGATTTTTGGCATAAAAGAAAAATCGATCATTTTGACCCATACATTGTATTGTTGGATATTGAGCGAGAGACACACCACGCAGAATTGACGTGCTACATGTAAACGATATTATTTGTAAATAGTAAAAAATAATAGAGTTCAATTAGAATTATTCAGCCTTTATGAGCAAGCAGAAACTAATGTGCAAATGCAGACGTGATTAATATTCATGAACCCAGCAGCTCATCGATGCTTAGTGCGGTTTATATTATTATTAGTAGAATTCGTAGTAGTATTATTATCTTATCAGTATTATTGTATTATTATCAAACTTGTAATTGATTATTATTGTGTGTAATTATTATTGTGTGATGTTTTTTAGTACAGGTTCACAATTTAAACATGTATCTGCACTTTTACAGAAGAACCGCATCTATCTGCAACTTTTCCATTTCTGCAAGGGCTGGTGTTTGGATTTTTACTGTTTTGTTTAATTCTTTTATGTAACTGGTTTATTATACGATATAATGATCTTCCCAACCCTATCATGAACGCAGAATATTCAAGAAACAAAGCAAATAACTACATTCTGCTGAAAAAAAAAAACCCTTCTTCACAGACGGCTTGTGTGCCGAAACGTGTCGGAGTGTTTTAATAGTGTTGATTATGACCAAGCAATAGAAATAAAGGCTTTTTAACTGTTCTAAAGAGAGTGCCTTGGATGTTCCTGTTTGATTTCTATGTTTTTCCTATCCAAAGAGCACCTCAAGCTTATCCACTTGAGTCCAGGAAGCGCTTCTCTACAGACATTTGTTTATACGTTCTTCACAATGGTTCGACTATTCCTTAATCTCTCCCTGTTCGAGCTTCTAAACAATGTCTGAAACTTTGTATTACCAGCACTTCTCATGTTTATTGCCTCTTTATGATAAATTGCACAGTTGTAAGTCACTTTGGATAAAAGCGTCTGCTAAATGAATAAATGGGATAATTCCTAGCAGAAGTAAATGCAGTGGAAGCGTGAGATTCAGTGAGATGCAGATGTGGAACCGCAAAGACGGGTGAGAGACATTCACTCAACATCTCTCTCTCTCTCTGAAACACACAGGCAAAAGGACAATCTCTGTGTAAAGCGGTCAGCGTTCCCAGGGGGTCCAGGCGCTCAATAAAGCGTCTGCCAGTGAAAAAGATTGAGTGTGGATCAGGTGGATAAATAAACATACATTCACAAACCCACATGCACACACTCAAACACACTTACATAAACTCGTTTCCACAGCGTTACATATGTCGAGGATGGTAACAAACAAACACTCTAGCTATCAGCTCCTCTAGGATCAGAAATAAGAGCACAGCTAAATCTACAAGAGTTGAAAATAACGGTATGGAGAAGGTCATGCAGGTTTCCAGTGACTCTCCAGTCTCAGATCAACGGCTCTGCATTCAGTGGAAGCAAATGTCCTTGTGAATATTTTATGGAGTAGCAGAGAGAGATGCTTTGATTTATTCATTCACACACACATACACACACACACACACACCAATTTCAACCTGCAAAGCTACACATTCTCAGATTTGTCTAGTCGTTGCTTCAATCAGTAGTTGACGTTAATAAAGCCATGCATGAGCAGACTGTGCACTCGTCCTCGATCAGACATGCTTTAGGGATACTATTTGGATGCAATCCTGAGGACCTGTGGGTTCGGATCATAAAATAATCATTACAAAATCTGACAAGCGGCATTCCAAGCCATAACCTACAGTATGATCTTGTGTAAATTGAAACACAGAATTACAATCTATGATCCTGTTTCGGCTTCTTTTGGGAATATTTTCATTTAGTGGAGCACAATTTAAACAAAAATTATTGAAAAAACATGTCTGAAATTTCAGTTCCCTTTCAAGGGAACTCGCGTTGCGTCGAGATGGCGCTGTGGGAACGCTCTGCGTGATTGCGTCGTGAAGCACGTGTGAAATCAGTCCAATGGCGTATAGGCGGGTGACGTCATGGCAGGAAGATATAAAGCGCACCCAGACCAAACATTGTCAGCGTCTGATAGGTCGAAGCAAGTCGATCACAGGCACGCCAGAAGTATGGCAGGGCGACGGAACGTCTCGTTCCCTCTTTCAGGGAACCGAGTTACAGTCGTAACCGAGATGTGGGAACGTCTATACCAACGCCACCATAGTGACCAGTGCCTGTCTTGAGTAAAATCAGGCGAGCACCACAAAGATAGAATCATCTGGGACCCAGAGGTGAAGCCCAAAACTAGGTTATAAACCTGACGAAAAACTGTTGTTTTCCATGTCACACATTCCACCTCTGAAACACATACCCCTGCCGTTTTATCTCAGTCTGTGTTTGTGAGCGTCTCTCTAAGTCTGCATTGCTTTAACGTGAGGAGGCTTCTGCGTCTCTCTCTCTCACACACACACACACACACACACACACACACACACACACACAAACCCTGCAGCGGCTCAACCAGCAAGAGCCGAGCAACTTTCAAACAAATCACCTTTAGCCCAAGCGAGTGTAATGTTGTTTGCATGCTCCAGTTATTTGCCCTCCTGACACATACACATACACACACACACTCACACACCATGTATTTTTAGATGACAACAACAGAGAACGAACACGAAAGAGACATTTATGAAGGAAATGAGGAGGAAATTACAAACTTACACTGATTTTGGTGGCATCCTTTGACATCTCATTCTGTGGCACCACCTGCAACCAGAAACATTGTAGTCATACAACAACATATTATGATTTACAGTATCTCATGAAAGTGAGTACACCCCTCACATTTCAGCAAACATTTTAGTATATCTTCTCAAGGGACAATAATATAGATGTTGCTGGGACCCTCTTCCACTCCTCTTTAATGACATCACGGTGCTGCTGGATGTTGGACACATGGCGCTTCTCCACCTTCTGCTTGAGGATCACCACAGGTGCTCAATAGGGTTCAGGTCTGGAGACATGCTTGGCCACTCCATCGCCTTCAGCTTCAGCTTCCTCAGAAAGGCAGTTGTCATCTTGGCGGTGTGTTTGGGGTCGTTATCATGCCGTTCGGCCCAGTTTCTGAAGGGAGGACATCATGTTCTGCTTCAGAAAGTCACAGTACATGTTGGAATCCATGTTTTCCTCAATGAAGCGCAGCTCCCCAGTCCCATGAGCACTAATGCAGCCCCAGACCATGATGCTACCACCACCATGCTTGACTGTAAGACACAATTTTCTTGGTACTCGTCACCAGGGCATCGCCACACATGCTGGACACCATCTGAGCCAAACAAGTTCATCATAGTCTTATCAGACCACAGGACATGGTACCAGTAATTCATGCTCTGTTTGCAGGCTTTCTTGTGAGCCAGCTTCAGAAGAGGCTTCCTTCTGTGACGACGCCCATGCAAACTGACTTCTTGTAGTGTGTGGCGTATGGTCTGAGCACTGACAAACTGACCTTCCGCTTCTGCAACCTCTAAAGCAATGCTGGCACGATCATACGTCTGTTTTATGAAGCCAGCTTCTGCACCTGACGCACAGCACGAGGACTCAACTTCTAGGCCTGTTACAAGTGGAACCCGTCTTGGAAACCCTCTGTGTGACCCTGGCCTGTACTGTAACCCAGTTTCAGGGTGTTACCAATCTTCTTACATAGCCTAGGTCAACTTTGTGGAGAGCAACAATAATTCTCAAATCCTTAGGGAGTTATTTGCCGTGAGGTGCCATCAGAGCTGGGTAGTAACGAAATACATTTACTTTGTTACATTTACTTGAGTATTTTTTTGGAACATTTTTACTTTTAAGAGTAGATTTAATTGTGGGTACTTTTACTTTAACCCGAGTACATTTCTAATGAAAAAACTGTACTTTTACTTCGTTACGTTGGGCGGAGTTCCTCTCGTTACTTTATTTTAATGCAATAAATGTTGTTAAATGCGTAGTTTATTCGAAGCGAGCTGTATCTTTTTTCTGGGCATGAGAGATGCTCAATTCACAAATGAATCACTCTTGAGTCGATTCTGTTCAAAGACTTCATCAAACAAGTTGGCAGATTTGTCTAGATCGGTTCGCGAATCAGTTTGAATGATCTGTTCAGTTTCGTCCGAAGCGCTTTCAATTCACACTCGGAGTCGTAACAGGAAGATTTAAGAACATCAAGAGCGTTGGATGAAGTGGCCGTGGACCTACAGTAGTCTTGAAAGCAAATTTGCAAATGCAACATATTTTTGCCAGCGATGAAGATCTTTATTGGTTGAACATCTTTGTAAGCTGATACATTCAATTTCATTTCATTCAGGTAATACATTTTACAACCAAACAGATTATTACGCCACGATTGCACTACTACAAAGTATGACATTACCCGTTTTTTGGACATATACGTTAATTTATAGACTACATTAAATAAGCTACCATTGTCCGGTTTATGAAATGAACACCTGCCATTTTGCGGTAATGTGTGTGTATTGCGCAGTGGCGTGCGAACTCGACTTGAAAACGAATGCCTTTTCCTGCCTTAGACACAGTTAACCAGTTTAAACATGCTTGCAGAAATGTACCATTTAAATACATTTTGGAGAACAGACAGAAGAAGATCCGTCGATGTGCATTTGATCGTTGTTCAGTAGCGGTCATGAGCGCGAGCACATGTGAAGAGTTTTAACTCTTTCTTCTCTGTGTCAGTGGTTCCCTTTACATGCCTTTGAATGCAAAACTCTGCAGAGTCACTTTATTTCGACATTGTCTAATAATCCAAATGTAGTTGTATAAGTTACTATTATACAAACCAAAGGACAGGCAATGGTTTTCGGGCTACAGATATAATATATATACAGATATACAGAAATAATGTTTGTCTCTTCTGTTTTTGTTGCAAAGATAGCCTTTCTAATTATGATAATAATAGTCATTTAAATTTAAAATATCTAAATAATATCATGTTTTATATTATTTATAATATTTATAATATAATATTATTATATTAAGCCTATATGATCCGAAGTAACTAGTAACTAACTACTTGAGTAGTTTTTTCATTGGACACTTTTTACTCTTACTCAAGTAACTATTAAGATTATTACTTTTACTTTGAGTAAATATTTATATAGGTACTTTTACTTGAGTACAGTTTTTGGATACTCTACCAACCTCTGGGTGCCATGTTGAACATCCAGTGGTCAGTATGAGGGAATTATACTCAAAGCACAAATTTTAACTGCTCTAATACAAGATTCACAAATTTGTATGGTCATGTCAAGCACACAAAAACAGGAACATGATGAATAGGAGATGTGGCTTTGCATTGTTAAACGACGTACAGCTATTATCACTTTTGTTGCCAGCTATTTTGACAATAATGGCTGTATGTTGAGTTATTTATTTTCAGAGGACAGTAAATATATACTGCTATACAAGCAGCACACTGACTACTCTAAAATATATACAAGTTTCATTTCTATAGTAATGTAAGGGGTGTACTCACTTTCATGAGATAATACATTTCGCAACAATTGAAATAATCGCACAGCCAAGATTTGCACGCAGGTAAAGTATGGTGTAGCCTACTAGATATCCAACTTTTAATATATTGGGTGATAATATACTGTACATTATTCGATGATGAAACAGTCAGTTGAAATATGCCATATAGTACTTGCTCTACAGTATTTGTGTGTTTAATGCGGTGAAACAAACCGTGCAGCAGACACACAAACATATAAAGTGCTGGAATCTGAGCTGATCCTCAAGAGCCCTTCATGAATAAAACATGACGCAAAGGTGAGCAAGAGTTTCTCCATGTCCCTCTTTTCATCCCTCCATCCAATTAATGAGCATCTTGAGCTCACAGCAGGAAGTCCTGCTATCTCTCCCACTCTCTCTCTGAGTCTCACACACACACACACACACACACACACACACACACACACACACACACACACACAAACACACAAACACACACACACGCACCCACACACACACTCTCTCTCTCTCTCTCTGAGTCTCTCTCTCTCTGACTCTCTATCTATGACTCTCTCCCTCTCTCTCTCTGAGTCTCTCTCTCTCTCTGACTCTCTCTCTATCTATGACTTTCTCCCTCTCTCTCTTTGAGTCTCTCTCTCTCCCTCTCTCTCTCTGACTCTCTCTTTCTCTGGGTCTCTCTCTCTCTCTCTCTCTGACTCTCTATCTATGACTCTCTCCCTCTCTGACTCTCTATCTATGATTCTCTCCCTCTCTCTCTCTGAGTCTCTCTCTCTCTCTGACTCTCTCTCTCTCTGACTATCTCTCTATCTATGACTCTCTCCCTCTCTCTCTTTGAGTCTCTCTCTCTGACTCTCTCTTTCTCTGGGTCTCTCTCTCTCTCTCTCTCTCTCTGACTCTCTATCTATGACTCTCTCCCTCTCTGACTCTCTATCTATGATTCTCTCCCTCTCTCTCTCTGAGTCTCTCTCTCTCTCTCTCTGACTCTCTCTCTATCTATGACTCTCTCCCTCTCTCTCTCTGAGTCTCTCTCTCTCCCTCTCTCTCTCTGAGTCTCTCTCTCTCCCTCTCTCTCTCTGACTCTCTTTCTCTGGGTCTCTCTCTCTCTCTCTATCTCTCTCTATGACTCTCTCTTTCTCTGAGTCTCTCTCTCTATGACTCTCTGACTCTCTCTCTGAGTCTCTCTCTCTCTCTGACTCTCTCTCTCTTTCTCTCTTTCTCTGACTCTCTCTCTC
>CM060638.1:27131815-27184315 GCA_030578275.1 Meda fulgida
CACGAGGGCGTCAGCGAGCTGTTCGACTGCGACTTCAGCGACCTCGGCCCTCTCGAGTTCTGACGGCCCGATCCCAGTGTGAAACCGCTTTCACATCGCTTCACTTTTGAATCCAGAATTGCTCGAACGCTGCCATTTAATTTATTAATAGAAACAAGTCACCTTTAATCTCTTTTGGTTTCATGTTTATTTGAATTGATTGTACATCTAATGTCGTCAGGAAGGTTTTAGGATGTCGAACTGGATAGTTTGAATATAAACTGACAGGTTTTATGGACTATTTCTCAGGTGAGTGATTACGTGCTAGTTACCGTATGTGTTTAGGGTCGGGTTATGTTGCATATGTTGGTTATGCAATGCATGCTGCACGATAATCAATCCGTCATCGCTCTCACGGTGACCGAGAGGATGTACAGAAAATGAACTTTTCACAGTCAGAGTGACGAGATCGATATCTCTTTTCTAATCACAATTCTATTCACGTGTTCTGTACAAATGTTCATCATGTCACAGATTGTCTTGCGTTCATGAGTTTTGCATTGTGTGTGCCGGCTTGTGTGATTTTTATCGCTGTTACAGGAGACGTTCTGTATTTATTTGTATTCAAATCTGATCCTGGTACAGTAAATGTCCCCAGTTATATATATATATATATATATATATATTAGTCTTTGGCAACGATTAATCTTATCCAAAATAAAAGTTGTTTACATAATATATATATGTGTGTACTGTGTATAATTATTTTGTATATATAAATACACACACATGCATGTATATATTTATTTAAGAAATATTTGCATGTATATACTGTTTATATATTTATACATAATCTTTATTCTATATAAATATTTTATATATATATATATAAAAAAAATCTTAAATATATACATGCATGCATGTGTGTGTATTTATACAAAATAATTGTACACAGCACACACACATATAATATGTAAACACAAACTTATTTTGGATGGGATTAATCGTTGCACAGCACTAATATATATATATATATGCGTGTGTGTGTAATATACCCCTAAGAATTCACTTGTCTTATTTTTGTTTTTCCTGTGCATGTGTGTAAAAATTCATATCTTTTTCAGCCTTATCTTAAATATTAATCTTTATATTTAAAAAAAAAAAAGCACTATGTTTTTGTTTTTATTCCTACTAGGATTCCCTGTTGTCCAAGTGTAGAAATATCTATTTTCTTACTGGAGTTGTTCTTTTCTCCAGCGTTTGGGTGTTTTAGAGTCGTTATTCCACTTAAACTGCTATTAGCTACAGAATGTCAGACGAAGTGTATATATATATGTAATTTGAAAGGATTATAATGATATAATGTCATTTTAGTGGAATATATAAATGCATTTTGCTAGAGTAGGTTTGATTATAAAGGGCTCTGAAGTTTATGAGGACAATGTTTGATAAGCTCTTCATTTTATAAAATGTATAATTTAATGCAAATTGACCTTTTGCATGTAGATTTTTCTGGGATTTGCTTTATTCTGTTTTCTGAAGGCAGCTTTTGTCTTTTGGTTGAATGTGTTTTTTGTCTATTTGGACAGAGACAGCTGTGTAAATCATAAATGTGCATGTGTTTGAGTTTGTGTATGTGATTTGATGTTTGTTTTATGATTTTGTTGTTTTGTGAGGTCGAGTTGTCTGGGACAATTCTTATGAACGGATCAAGCGCTTCGGTGAGAGTGATTTGTGTTTATGTGGTTGTACAATAGCAATATTTTTGTAATAGGGCCTTTTTGCATAATTGGTTTTCCTGTTTACTTTATATAAACCACATTAAAAGTGGCTAGCAGCGCAATGAACGTGTGTAGACTTTAAATTAAGTAAAAAATTAAAATCCGATTTTGAACTAAAGTCTGTTTAAATTGACTTGGGAATTATGTTTTTAAATTCCAGTTGCAGTGTTTTTAGTTATAAAGGTTTGAAGTTTAAGATGTGTATTTGTTGAGCACTGATTCATAGTTTCAGCATAAGAAGGGATGATGATGTTTGTGATGTCAATATTATAGATTCAAAGATCAGATATTGATGGATTGTCTTTGTTCGGACAACATTAATAAACCTTTTGACCTAAATCACTCATGATCTTGCAGAATATTATTTCTTAACATATGATGAGATGCAGTAACTGTTCTGAATGGTCTTCTAATCTATAACATCATTTTAATGGTTTAAATCAAATTTAAATTGTGAGGATAAACCTACTTGACATTTGGAATTGTAATCAGGCGCTATAGAGAGTGCCTGTTAAAAGTAATTTTGGGGTCCTAATGGAGACTCAATTTTGACGACCTGATTTTTTTTTTTTCCAATGTTAACTCGCTAGACGGATGTGTTTTTCCGTTGCGTTCGTCTTTTCCAGCATCTCGTTCATGATGTGGTTAAAAAAGTTATAGTTCAGCTTTTAAAAACACGTCTCGAGAACTTGAACTTCGCTTCACTGATGCTTCTCGTGTTTTAAACCGCAAAAACGTATTCTGTGTGTGTGAATTACTATTGGATTACACTGCCAAAATGTGAGACTATTTCACACAGAATTGCTTTTAAAAATGCTAAATAACTATTTATAGTGACAATGTTCCATACGTTTAATGTTGCATACAGTTACACACTACCTTTTACAAAGTAGTAAGCATTATACAGTGTAATCTGTAAACATATGAATGACCAGCGGATGGCGCTCTTATCAAACACTCATCTGGCAGGAGTTTAAACTTACTCTTACTAATATTAATCAGATGGAAATATAAAGTTGTTTATATATATATATATATATATATCCATGTGACCTCACAGTCCAATACAACCAGAATCAGGCTGATATAATCAGCGAATGATTAACCTGCAGGTGCAAATAATTACCCTCATTAAAACTGATGTGGACCATTAATAAACCTCACAATGCTAATTTCTCTGTGCCGAGTAATGGCTAATTTGAATTTTCCTCTGGGTTTTAATTTGCGGTTATGAGCACTCAGGGAATCCCACGAAGGGCCGGTGCAGTTTCCACCTCTACAGAACAGCTGATGGAGGAGTTTAATACAGACAGAAACATAACATGGACATCAGTGAACAAACTCAGTCTGCGCTCACGTTTGCTGATAAATCATGTTTGTCCTGTGAAACATCTGACCTCTGACCTAGAGTCACTAGACACCTTCATCCTGCAGAGGTGAGACTGAACTCTCTCTCTCTTTCTCTCTCTCTCTCTCTCTCTCTCTCTCTCTCTCTCTTTATATATATATATCCTCACTACTATCATCGCCAACATCAACTTCATGACCACCATCTCTTCACAACATCACTGTTATCATCATCCTCTTCCTCATAATACCATCATCACTACAGCGACACTGTTATCATCATCATGTTATCATCGTCATAACATAACCATCACTATCCTCATGACCACCATCTCACCACATCACTGTTATCATCATCCTCTTCCTCATATCACCATCATCACCACCTTTATCATCATCTTCTTCCTCATATCACCATCATCCTCTTCCTCATATCACCATCATCACCACCTTTATCATCATCCTCTTCCTCATATCACCATTATCATCATCCTCTTCCTCATAACATCACCATTATCATCATCCTCTTCCTCATATCACCATCATCACCATTATCATCATCCTCTTCCTCATATCACCATCATCACCATTATCATCATCCTCTTCCTCATATCACCATCATCACAATTATCATCATCCTCTTCCTCATAATATCACCATTATCATCATCTTCTTCCTCATATCACCATCATCACCATTATCATCATCCTCTTCCTCATATCACCATCATCACCACCATTATCATCATCCTCTTCCTCATATCACCATCATCACCATTATCATCATCCTCTTCCTCATATCATTGTTATCATCATCCTCTTCCTCATATCACCATCATCACCACCTTTATCATCATCCTCTTCCTCATATCACCATTATCATCATCCTCTTCCGCATATCACCATCATCACCATTATCATCATCCTCTTCCTCATATCACCATCATCACCATTATCATCATCCTCTTCCTCATATCACCATTATCATTCCTCATAATACCATCATCACTACAGCGACACTGTTATCATCATCATGTTATCATCGTCATAACATAACCATCACTATCCTCATGACCACCATCTCACCACATCACTGTTATCATCATCCTCTTCCTCATATCACCATCATCACCACCTTTATCATCATCTTCTTCCTCATATCACCATCATCCTCTTCCTCATATCACCATCATCACCACCTTTATCATCATCCTCTTCCTCATATCACCATTATCATCATCCTCTTCCTCATAACATCACCATTATCATCATCCTCTTCCTCATATCACCATCATCACCATTATCATCATCCTCTTCCTCATATCACCATCATCACCATTATCATCATCCTCTTCCTCATATCACTGTTATCATCATCCTCTTCCTCATATCACCATCATCACCACCTTTATCATCATCTTCTTCCTCATATCACCATCATCCTCTTCCTCATATCACCATCATCACCACCTTTATCATCATCCTCTTCCTCATATCACCATTATCATCATCCTCTTCCTCATAACATCACCATTATCATCATCCTCTTCCTCATATCACCATCATCACCATTATCATCATCCTCTTCCTCATATCACCATCATCACCATTATCATCATCCTCTTCCTCATATCACCATCATCACAATTATCATCATCCTCTTCCTCATAATATCACCATTATCATCATCTTCTTCCTCATATCACCATCATCACCATTATCATCATCCTCTTCCTCATATCACCATCATCACCACCATTATCATCATCCTCTTCCTCATATCACCATCATCACCATTATCATCATCCTCTTCCTCATATCATTGTTATCATCATCCTCTTCCTCATATCACCATCATCACCACCTTTATCATCATCCTCTTCCTCATATCACCATTATCATCATCCTCTTCCGCATATCACCATCATCACCATTATCATCATCCTCTTCCTCATATCACCATCATCACCATTATCATCATCCTCTTCCTCATATCACCATTATCATTCCTCATAATACCATCATCACTACAGCGACACTGTTATCATCATCATGTTATCATCGTCATAACATAACCATCACTATCCTCATGACCACCATCTCACCACATCACTGTTATCATCATCCTCTTCCTCATATCACCATCATCACCACCTTTATCATCATCTTCTTCCTCATATCACCATCATCCTCTTCCTCATATCACCATCATCACCACCTTTATCATCATCCTCTTCCTCATATCACCATTATCATCATCCTCTTCCTCATAACATCACCATTATCATCATCCTCTTCCTCATATCACCATCATCACCATTATCATCATCCTCTTCCTCATATCACCATCATCACCATTATCATCATCCTCTTCCTCATATCACCATCATCACAATTATCATCATCCTCTTCCTCATAATATCACCATTATCATCATCTTCTTCCTCATATCACCATCATCACCATTATCATCATCCTCTTCCTCATATCACCATCATCACCACCATTATCATCATCCTCTTCCTCATATCACCATCATCACCATTATCATCATCCTCTTCCTCATATCACCATCATCACCATTATCATCATCCTCCTCCTCATAACATCACCTTTATCATCATCCTCTTCCTCATAACATCACCTTTATCATCATCCTCTTCCTCATATCACCATTATCATCATCATCTTCCTCATATCACCATTATCATCATCCTCTTCCTCATATCACCATCATCACCACCTTTATCATCATCCTCTTCCTCATATCGCCATTATCATCATCCTCTTCCTCATATCACCATCATCACCACCTTTATCATCATCCTCTTCCTCATAACATCACCTTTATCATCATCCTCTTCCTCAAATCACCATTATCATCATCCTCTTCCTCATATCACCATCATCACCACCTTTATCATCATCCTCTTCCTCATATCACCATTATCATCATCCTCTTCCTCATATCACCATCATCACCACCTTTATCATCATCCTCTTCCTCATATCGCCATTATCATCATCCTCTTCCTCATATCACCATCATCACCACCATTATCATCATCCTCTTCCTCATATCACCATCATCACCATTATCATCATCCTCTTCCTCATATCACTGTTATCATCATCCTCTTCCTCATATCACCATCATCACCACCTTTATCATCATCCTCTTCCTCATATAACCATTATCATCATCCTCTTCCTCATATCACCATCATCACCATTATCATCATCCTCTTCCTCATATCACCCTTATCATCATCCTCTTCCTCATATCACCATCATCACCACCTTTATCATCATCCTCTTCCTCATATCACCATTATCATCATCCTCTTCCTCATATCACCATCATCACCATTATCATCATCCTCTTCCTCATATCACCATCATCACCACCTTTATCATCATCCTCTTCCTCATAACATCACCTTTATCATCATCCTCTTCCTCATACCACCATTATCATCATCCTCTTCCTCATAACATCACCATTATCATCATCCTCTTCCTCATATCACCATCATCACCACCTTTATCATCATCCTCTTCCTCATAACATCACCATTATCATCATCCTCTTCCTTATATCACCATCATCACCATTATCATCATCCTCTTCCTCATATCACCATCATCACCATTATCATCATCCTCTTCCTCATAATATCACCATTATCATCATCCTCTTCCTCATATCACCATCATCACCACCTTTATCATCATCCTCTTCCTCATAATATCACCATTATCATCATCCTCTTCCTCATATCACCATCATCACCATTATCATCATCCTCTTCCTCATAATATCACCATTATCATCATCTTCTTCCTCATATCACCATCATCACCATTATCATCATCCTCTTCCTCATATCACCATCATCACCATTATCATCATCCTCTTCCTCATATCACCATCATCACCATTATCATCATCCTCTTCCTCATAATATCACCATTATCATCATCTTCTTCCTCATATCACCATCATCACCATTATCATCATCCTCTTCCTTATATCACCATCATCCATTATCATCATCCTCTTCCTCATATCACCATCATCACCATTATCATCATCCTCTTCCTCATATCACCATCATCACCACCTTTATCATCATCCTCTTCCTCATAACATCACCTTTATCATCATCCTCTTCCTCATATCACCATTATCATCATCATCTTCTTCATATCACCATTATCATCATCCTCTTCCTCATATCCCCATCATCACCACCTTTATCATCATCCTCTTCCTCATATCACCATTATCATCATCCTCTTCCTCATATCACCATCATCACCACCTTTATCATCATCCTCTTCCTCATATCGCCATTATCATCATCCTCTTCCTCATATCACCATCATCACCACCATTATCATCATCCTCTTCCTCATATCACCATCATCACCATTATCATCATCCTCTTCCTCATATCACTGTTATCATCATCCTCTTCCTCATATCACCATCATCACCACCTTTATCATCATCCTCTTCCTCATATCACCATTATCATCATCCTCTTCCGCATATCACCATCATCACCATTATCATCATCCTCTTCCTCATATCACCATTATCATCATCCTCTTCCTCATATCACCATTATCATCATCCTCTTCCTCATATCACAATCATCAACACCTTTATCATCATCCTCTTCCTCATATCACCATTATCATCATCCTCTTCCTCATATCACCATCATCACCATTATCATCATCCTCTTCCTCATATCACCATCATCACCACCATTATCATCATCCTCTTCCTCATATCACCATCATCACCACCATTATCATCCTCTTCCTCATATCACCATCATCACCATTACCATCATCCTCTTCCTCATAATAACACCATCATCACTACAGCATCACTGTAATCATCATCATAACATAACAATCACTATCCTCATGACCACCATCTCACCACAACATCAATGTTATCATCATCCTCTTCCTCATATCACAATCAACATATCACCAGCATCCCCATTATCACCATCCTCTTCCTCATATCACCATCAACATATCACCATCATCCCCATTATCATCATCCTCTTCCTCATAATAACACCATCGTCCTCTTCCTCATAACATCACCATTATCATCATCCTCTTCCTCATAATAACGCCATCATCCTCTTCCTCATAACATCACCATTATCATCATCCTCTTCCTCATAACATCACCATCAACATATCACCATCATCACTGTTATCATCATCCTCTTCCTCATATCACCATCATCACCACCATCATCATCCTCTTCCTCATAACATCACCATTATCATCATCCTCTTCCTCATAACATCACCATTATCATCATCCTCTTCCTCATATCACCATCACCACCATTATCATCATCCTCTTCCTCATAACATCATCACCATTATCATCATCCTCTTCCTCATATCACCATCATCACCATTATCATCATCCTCTTCCTCATATCACCATCATCACCATTATCATTATCCTCTTCCTCATATCACCATCATCACCATTGTCATCATCTTCTTCCTCATAACATCACCATTATCATCATCCTCTTCCTTATATCACCATCACCACCATTATCATCATCCTCTTCCTCATAACACCATCATCACCACCAGTATCATCATCCTCTTCCTCATATCACCATCATCACCACCATTATCATCATCCTCTTCCTTATATCACCATCATCACCACCTTTATCATCATCCTCTTCCTCATATCACCATCACCACCATTATCATCATCCTCTTCCTCATAACATCACCATTATCATCATCCTCTTCCTCATATCACCATCACCATTATCATCATCCTCTTCCTCATATCACCATCATCACCACCTTTATCATCATCCTCTTCCTCATATCACCATTATCATCATCCTCTTCCTCATATCACCATCATCACCACCTTTATCATCATCCTCTTCCTCATATCGCCATTATCATCATCCTCTTCCTCATATCACCATCATCACCATTATCATCATCCTCTTCCTCATATCACCATCATCACCACCATTATCATCATCCTCTTCCTCATATCACCATCATCACCATTACCATCATCCTCTTCCTCATAATAACACCATCATCACTACAGCATCACTGTTATCATCATCCTCTTCCTCATATCACCATCAACATATCACCATCATCCCCATTATCATCATCCTCTTCCTCATAATAACACCATCATCCTCTTCCTCATAACATCACCATTATCATCATCCTCTTCCTTATATCACCATCATCATCACCATTATCATCATCCTCTTCCTCATATCACCATCATCACCATTATCATCATCCTCTTCCTCATATCACCATCATCACCATTATCATCATCCTCTTCCTCATATCACCATCTTTACCATTATCATCATCCTCTTCCTCATATCACCATCATCACCACCATTATCATCATCCTCTTCCTCATAACATCACCATTATCATCATCCTCTTCCTCATATCACCATCATCACCATTATCATCATCCTCTTCCTCATATCACCATCATCACCATTATCATCATCCTCTTCCTCATAACATCACCATTATCATCATCCTCTTCCTCATAACACCATCATCCTCTTCCTCATAACATCACCATTATCATCATCTTCCTCCTCATAATAACACCATCATCCTCTTCCTCATAACATCACCATTATAATCATCCTATTCCATCAAACTTGGCAACCCCAAAAGTTAACAGCTACAAAAGTCTTCAATGGTTTTATTGTTACCCATTTTCTTTGGAGTTCTTCTCCGACTCATTCCCCATCCATTCTTCGATATTCCACAAGTGCATGTTGCAACAACATGAGATATATTTTGCGGAGGAATCATTTATTCTGAAGCAACAGTTTTGTCTATTTAATGACTAAATGAGTCCAAGTATAATAGAGTGTATTCACTCACTGAGCTCATACCCGCACGCGTTTCCGGACTGCAGTTCACAATCCCACCGCTCGGGGGTGCTATCGAGTCACTGCTGCTGTTGCACCATATAAAACATCTCAATGTCATTCAGTCTCAGGTCAAAGTTGAGCACACACACCTTTACTCTACATTAAACACCACCATTTCCATTTCACGACTCATTTGCAATCAAATGCATCCTAAACGACCCTCGTATCATTCAGCAAAAACGCATATATCATCCTGGCCTTACAGTATCTCTGCTCAAGGTAGAACCTAAAATAATGAGATCTATAACGAATATTTCATACTTTTGGTTCACTGACAGGCTGCTCAAATCATTTATACTCTCCCGCTCACACACAGAGCAGTATATCAGAGGATGTTGTTAAATGATCCAATAGAAATATGCTACAGTATATGTATATATACAGTCAAACCAAAATGTATTCAGACACATTTCCCACATTATCACAGTTTAGAAAATGGTAATAAAATATGAGTTATGAAATCAGTTGATATTTCACTGGTTTTGTCCATCCTTCTGTTAGACTCTCACAGATGAATTATGTTGAATATCAAAGTGTCTGAATAATTTTTGGTGCCAAATTTTTATACATTTTACTATAGTTTTACTATTTATATTTTAGTATAGTCCATTGTATGAAGAATTTTTTGTATATAAATGAACTATAATGTCTTGCACACACTGAATAATTTTTGTTTTGACTGTTTATATACTATATCAATGCAAATATGAATAATCTGCCTGCAAACACAACATTCAATTGATCTGCTTTTGGACTTTGGTTTCTTTCACGTGATGCATGTGAAATTTTTTCATTTTCATTCATGTTAAATGCTGTCCTTGCATTTGTTTTGAAATGAATGAAATAAACAATAAATGCAAAAAAATTCAAAAGATTTTTTTTTTTAAATAAAAAAAATGTAATCACAATTTATTCCTTTCAAAAAGTATTATGGTAGCACAATGGCCTATGCATTGGTCTACGTGCATGAAATGACATTCAGACATTTTAAATATACAATGTTATTAACATCATGTTTATCACCTTGTTTACCATGCAATGTTTGTTCTGATAATGCCATGGCTAAATCATGAATCGGCATCATGCAGAACAGAATCAGATGGTCAGGATTTCTGATATTGACAGTGTTTCAGATGTTCAGTGATGTGTGTGTGTGTGTGTGTGTGTGTGTGTGTGTGTGTGCGTGTGTGTGTGTGGAGGGATGGGGTCGTGCTGGTGATAATCAGACTTGCACGCTCGCTGATTTTCAGACAAATTAAATGTCAGGGGAAACGGGACTCGCTCGAGTACTTTGAAAAGCTGAGACCATCATAAATTATTAAGGCCTTCTTTTACTTTTCCTCAGAGATCCGTCATACCGAAGCTCAACTTTACTCCAGAGTGAGGAGTTAAGTATCAGAGAGAGTCCGAGTCTGAATACACATATTCTTGTCCAGAATACACAACACAACCTCGGCAACCCGGGCACGTTTGCACCATTTATTTTCTTTTTCTTTGAATGATATCTGATACCTTATAATACCTTACTGTAGGGGGAAATTGCATTTGTCACTGTCACAGTGCGACAGGAATGAGAAGTCAGAAACCAGTCAAGAGGAATAATATATATATATATATATATATATATATATATATATATATATATATATAAAATAACAATATATAAACAATAAGAATACTATATATATATAAAATAACATAAAAACATAAAAAAACTATAAAAAAACAAGTAAAATAAGAATAATAAAATAAAAAGTAAAGTAAATAACATAAAAAATTAACAATTAAAAGTAAACAACAAAATTAAAATATGATAACATAGAACAAAATAAATCAATAAAAATAGAATAGAATAAAATGAAATAAAAAATAAATAACAAATAAAATAACAAAATTAAAATAAAAAAAGAACATCATAAGAAAATAAAAATAAATAAGATAATGAAAATAACATAATAAAAAATATAAAAAAATTAACAAAAAATAGAACAAAATTAAAATAGAATAAAATAATAAAAATAAAATAAAATAGAATAAAATAAAAATTAAATAACAAAATATAAAAAATAAAATAAATAACAAAATATACAAAATTTAATAAAATAATATAATAAAATAAAATATCAGCATTAAATTCTCTGACACTTTGTAGTTTGACAACCTTGGGCTCAATATAAGGCAGGCTTGAAATGTTAAGTTAAACTGTAAAACTGTAAAAGTATTTTATATATTTCACCACTTTAATACATGTTTTGCATTAAGTAAGAAACAAATGTGCTTTAAAATCACCAGCAAACTGTAAAATGTGCTTGTTTCATTGTCTGATGCTCTGGTGGATGTAAAATACGTTCTTCAGTCAGATTAAAATAGCTTGCATTCATTTTGCTCTGTAAATCTCCATGCTTTAGTAGCGCTCAGAAGTGTGTTAACTAGATCTTCCTGACAGCAATAATGAGTCTATGGTGACCCCATTCATCGCCATTATTAACAGGTCAATACTGGACTCAATATCCCATTATAAACGCAATTGTAATGCGCCGTCGATATGCTGGCCGGCCCGAGCCGTTTATATCTCGTCACATTACACCCCTTTCTGCTCCGACATCACATCATTCATTATATTCATAACATTCATCTTTGCTTATGTGTTTGTGTTTGGAGAGATTACCAGTTCCCCATCACAGTTCAACAGAAAAAGAGAAAGTTTTAGTGATGATGTGAAAACAGTCAATTCTACTGCATAATAATAAAAAAAAATCATGCAAAATCATAATTATGACACAAAAATATGTCATAATTATGAGATAAATAGTCAAAATTGACATAAGTCATGAGATAAAAAGTCAAAATGATGGGATAAAAATAAAAATAATTATGACAATTATAACAAAAAATCTAATTATAACTTAGTGTTAGCCTATGTCATGTTTTAACGTAATGATTTTTGACTTTTTATCTCATGATTTAACAACATTGTATGTCACAATTTTGACTTTTATCTCACAATTATGACATAGTATGTCACAATTTAGAATTTTTAATCTCATACTATAAATTTAATTTAATCTAATAATTTAGATTTTGTCATAATTAATTTTTTTTAATCTCATAATTTAATTTTTTTATCTATAATTTTGATTGTCATAATTAAAAAAAAATTAAAATCTCAATTTAGCCTTTTCCCCTCATAACTTTGACTTTTTTATTTCATAATTTCAGTTTTTTTATGCCATAAATCTGACTTCGACTTTATTTCAGTTTTAGTCACTTTACTTAAATTTTGTATTTTATTTCAATTTCAGTAGTCAATAATTTTATTTCTTAACTTTGATCACCAAAATTACATATTTCAATGTTTTTTAACCAAGTTTTCACCATTATTAAGTCAAAAAGTTCAAATGAACAAATGGAACAGTCAACTGTGTTGAAGGAGGGGCCTGAGCAGAATATTTGCATGTTTATGCTCATGAATATTGAATGATGTAATGTGTGTGTGTGTGTGTGTGTCCTTTTTCAGAGGCACTCAGCATCAGGCCCTCATGATGACTCGTTTGAATTGAGGAGATGTTTTACAGCAGACAGTGTGAGACTCATCCGAAGACTCATCCGAAGGCAAGTTTATCACAGTACATGTCATTACACACTGAAATTGAACATGTATTTTTCATTTCAAAGGACCTTTCACACAGAAATTTAAAATTAAATCTATTTATCTGCTGGTTACCCAGCATGCTTTGTACCAAAACCAAAAAAAGTTTGAGCTGATTGCTGACTTGGAATATAAAAGTGTGTGAAACAGGTTTAGGAGGGTTTTTATTGTAATATTGCATGATGTTGTGTTGTTGTGTTGTATAGTTCAACATGTACGAGATTATGCTTTATTTGGAATAGGGAAAGAATACTATTTTTGTGTTATTTAGTATTTGTATACTTTATATATCATTTTGAATTAGCTTTAATTTTTATATTTTTAGTTTAATTTTAGTTTAAGTTTTAGTGATGTTTTTATATCCTGTTGTCATTTTTTATATATACTATATATATATATATATATATATATATATATATATATATATATATATATATATATATATATACTATATTATGTCATAATTTAGAATTTTTTATCTCAATTTAGACAATTTAGTTTCAATTTAGACATAATGAATGACTTTGACCTTATTTCAGTTTTAGTTTGTCATTTACTTAAATTTAGTATTTTATTTCAGTTTCAATAGTCAATAATTGTATCCCTTAAAACTTATCTTTAATCACCAAAGTTATATAGTTAAATGTTATTTCCTTGAAAAAGAATTCTTCCTGCCTTAAAATATCTTGAATGTAACTCGACAGTTATAGTATGCGCGGTTCTGTGAATATGCAAATGAGCCCCGCCTCCACTCACTCAGCTCAGAGATCCACTGGTTGACGATCACACGTTGATCTGATTTGTTACAAGGTCGTTTGTGACGTCAGAAACACCAGCGATTTCAGTGTTTTTGAGACTGTCTTTGGTTCACTGCAGTTTTAAGCAGAAAATACTCAGCAATGCTGTCGACTTATGAATTTACACATTTTAAGCACATTCAAAACACCACATAGACACATAAACAACATTAAGATTTTCACCACTTAATCAAGACCGCGATCTTTCAAAGATTAGTCAGGTTTTAGTTTTACTACCCAGACACTTTCTCTCGTCTAGGAACCTTGAGGTCCAAAGACATTTTCTTGACACTATCCTTAAGCACACAGAGGGCAAATGTCACGTTATCTCCATGTCGTTCCCGGGGCATTTTGACCTCACTGTCTCTAGTTCAGCACCGGGTGTATCAGCTCTCTTGCAGGCCGGTGTGGGAAATGTGTGTTTTATGAGGACGATACATCAACAGTGGCTACTGACAACGGCGATTTTTCTTCGGGCTTAAAGGAACGAAAGGAAATAAACGGACTGGAACAGGCCTGTGTGTGTGTGTGTGTGTGTGTGTGTGTGTGTGTGTGTGGTGGTGAGGGGGGGTTGAACGGTCATCAAAGCTGTCAGAAGAGCTGAAGAGGAACAACAGTCCTGACAGCAGATTTCAATGTGTGTTTAATTAAATCAATACAGCAGTCTCGAGTCTCCCAAAAGATTCAACTCCTGAGGAGAAACCAGGAAAGCTGATAGATTACATTACAACAGCCATTACAACACTGAAGTCAAGTCACCTTCATTTATATAGCGCTTTTTCAACCAAATAGATTTTCAAAGCAGCGCGTTTCCATTACAGATTTGCGCAAAACTTTTGTGACTTTTTCTTAATGTCGACAAAAAACTATTACGAAATGACGGCGTTTCCATTAACCTAATGCGACTAAAACTTCATTTTTTCCTCTCGCGAAAAGTCATTCCAAAAATCATGGCAACGGACGTTGGTAGGTTTATATCAGCCTGTTCTCGCGTAAATGCGTCTCTATAGCATTAGCACGCATTGTGTTTATCTTGCAATTTGTAGGCTACGCGAAAATGAGTTTTTACGTGCATATGATACGCAATTTTCGCGTGCATTTGATACGCAGTTCATTGCGTGTAATACACACGCACCCCACACCAATAATTCTACCCAAACGTATAATACACACGCACCCCACACCAATACTAAACCTACCAACCCATGCGTATCCTATGCACGTAAAAACTAATTTTCGGGTATAAATTGCACGATAAACACTATAGAGACGCATTTAGTGTGATCGGGTTGCTTTATATGTATAATCTATATATCTATATCTATATCTATATATATATATATATATAGGCCTATATGATATATATATATTGGCGCCACTGCACTGGCCATTATTATTAATCGAAGGAGACGTAGGGCTATGTGTGTTTCTGGGTGTTTCTCCCTCATATCTGAGGTCTTGATTGTGCCATTTCTTTGAGGTTTAGAATCCAGTATTCCTGTAATTCTTTTGTGTTTTATGAGTTTAATAAGGAACTCTGTCTCATATTTTGTCCAAACACACCGCATCATCTACTTCAGGTGACTGTAAAAGCGCAAAAACTATTTCCATTGCAGTTTTGCGAAATATTCCTTTTTCGAATTGCCTGAAAACAGCATAAAAAACTTTTTGCGATAAATGGGAGTTTTTGCGATTTTCCATTGGGCCTATTTTAATTCGCAATTTGTAATGGAAACGCGGCTAGACTAGAGATAGGCTAATAGGAAATTACAGTAACAGAGATTATTTTTGCTTTAAGCCGCTCTAGAATAAATTAATTGTCCCGCTAAAGTTTTTGATTGATTCACTTCCGTTGTAAAGATCATTAGTTATTAACTTGGGGGCTGCTAACACGATACCGTTCTAACAGAAAACGGAACACTTTTATTGTGTTCTGTCCGTTCATTTGCACGACAACAGTGTTTGGTTTGGTGGCTCGAGAACGCAAACGTTGAAGCAGGTGCCAGTTTTAATTTTTTTAAGAACGATATCATCGTGAATCTGTGAAAACGGCGACGGCGTGCACATGCATGTCATGTGTTTAGTCTATAGGTATGCGCGTTTGAATATGTGCACAGACACGTTTTTCTTTTCAAATTGACCTCTACAAATTGCTTATCCATCCTGCATAATGCAGAACTGTAGTCGCTTCTGCATATCCATGTGAACTGGAATTATTTTGACAGCGTTTGATCTGTGCAAAGGGAAGGTTTTCATATAATTAGCTGATTTTTTTTGGCTTATGGCAGAAATGTGTTTCCATAGAATACAGAGAAAATCGATGCATTGATGAATAATTTACAATTAGACCAGAAAATTGTATTGAAGTTAATGGTATCCATTTTGATTTCATGTGGACTTCTAGTATGACATGGTGCAAAATTAAAACAGCTGTTCACAGAAAAATGGAAGCATTGGTTTATTGGTATTTTATGAAGATTTAATGAGTTCAGTCTGGTTCCTCTTTGATCATAAACAGTAACTTGCGGACACTAAAGCAGCTTTTCTTGTGAGTGGAAAGTAAATGTATCACATCAAGTTTTACTGCTTACGATGAGCTTCATAAGAAACACATTTATATTAGAGCAAGAACTCCTTGTCTTTAATTTCACGCTGGGTGCGTCTCCATGAGAAAAAATAAGGCTTAATTTTCTTCCGTGTTTCTAAACCGCTAGAAATGAAAGGCCGCGCTTCAAAAACAGGGAGAATAAATATCAAAGTTTATGTTAAAATGCTAATTTGTTGCTTGGGTCGTTCTCAGGAAAGCCTGCCATTTGTGGCCCGTTTGTCCAATTATATCTTACAACAGGACACTGATTTATGAATTATGTGGTGCTGGAATGATATTTGCTTGTTAAGGCTGTTTTAGACTTGTTTGCTCTGATCTTTAACCACAAAGCACTTTGATTTGTGACAAGTTTGTTCTTTTCAATGTGTGAGTTATCATAAAACACTTTTGTGTATAATTACAAATTATAGTATCTGCATGACAATTTCAGTAAAAAGCTGAATCTGACCATCTGTGGAGTCACATGATTATTGTCACTAGAAACACACAATCATATTTACATCAAAACTTCTCCTTGTTTTATTTATTCTTTATTTATTTTCATGTTTAAAGAGGCTACATGTCAGAAATCCGTGTTATTAGCGACACCGGTGGCCGTTAAGTGAACTGCAGCCAGCAACACCATACAAGAGACTGAACATGATTCAATGACTCACGGAGGTCTTTTTCATCATTAGCTTCGAAGTAAAACGAAGTTATACTGTTATATACAATATACTGTTAACAAACCCGACCCCGATACTGAGAGCGACAGTTAGATAAATATGTAGCCTAAATATATGCTACACTTTCCTATCAATAACAAAATTAACATATCGGTGAGAAAATATCAGTTCAGAAACATCTGATCATATCGATGTGGATTTTTGCAGCAGCTCTTGATATTCACCGTCGTCATGTCAACAGATGAGCTATTTACTGTAGTTTGATTATAAAGTAGGGCTATATTTGAGACTATATAGTTCTGGATATGTGAGTTTGAATGAATCCCTTTTCTTTGCATGATGACACTTTGACATTACAGCACAGAATCGCTCTTTCAGCATCATCCTGAATATATACTAAAAATATAAGCATTTATGTCATGTGTTAAGTAGCCTACTTGAATTTGATATTTTGAAATTAAAGTCCTGGAAAACCCATGAAAACAGCCATATTTATGAATTATTGAAAGACAATTGTGAAATTGGTATTTCTAATTTTATCGATGAAACAATATTTTCACTCAAAATTAACGCTGCAGCTTGTCTGATAGATATAGATGGCTATGAGTAATATTGCTCATATGTGAGCAATCATTTGCTGTATCATATACCTGTATATATATATCCAAGTAGGCCTATGATACAGCAAATGAAACAGTATATGGCCGGCAAAACCGACCCGAGTCCTTTCACATTCATAGACAACCTAGAAAGTCGAGTAAGGTCTTGTTTTTTGTTGTTTTTTACAAGCTGTTCACACATTGGCATTAAATATCTGAAAATTCTTACATACCCCCTTTGAAGGAAAAGAAGCACAGATGGTTTCAGGCTTCGTAAGGCTATTTTACAGATATCTGAGGTTTGACGGCGTGCGGTATTGTTGTCTTTTTTGTCAGGTCACTCAGTCTCTTTCAGTTGATGTGTTAAAATGACTGCCTTTCCCTCTGCATTTGAGTTTCTCGCATCCAGCTTTGATATAAAGCTATAAAGCTATAAAGCTGCTAACCCGCGTCGCTCCCGGAAGGAGAGAAACTGCGGCTGAACCCCCCCCCCCCCCCCCCTGAGTGATGGAGGAGTTGAATAGACGAGTTAGCAGCAAAAGTTGAGTATTGTTCATTGTAATGCGTTTGCTCTGAATAAATGCCCTGAATATGAGCGTGACTTTGCTGCATTTTACACTTCATCAGTTCCCCCCTGCACAAATCAAAGGAGTGAAATAAAGACAAGTGCATAAGTGCACTTACACTGCAGTTAGTCACCGTTTCTTTCACCAAAAATAGTTCTAATTTAGTTTTTATGTCCATTATCCACCCTCTATCCGACCTTTTACAATTAAACATTGTTTTTGCACACTTTAAAAAAAAAAAAGTTCAATAAGTCATATTTTTTTCCACACTGTAAAAGTTATTGTTGGTTTAACTTAAATAAGTAAATAACCTGTTCATTGAAACTGACAAATTTGAGTTTATACAAAGAAAAAGATTGGTTTAATTAAAAGAAACTCAATATATATATGTATGTGTGTGTGTGTTGTCTAAACATAGTTGATCTGACAAAAGAAGAAAGTTAATAAAGTTAACTTGTTTAAAAGTGGAAATATTTTATATTATATAAATATTATATTATAGTGTACTTAAAAGGCTGCTGATAATCTTACATTTTTAAGTTGAATTAAGATTTTCTTTTTTTACAGTGCATCATATAATAATGTTCATGATGTCATTTTTGCAGTTTAGTTTCAATAAATTCTAGTGCATGCATGTGCACACACATACAGTATGTGTGTTTGTGTATATACAGTATATATATATATATATATATTTATGTATGCACATATATGTGATTAGTGAAATTAAGTTGATAAAAAGTAATAAATCAAGTTGAGAAAACTTGATTCTTTTATTGGTGTTACCAATTTAAGAAATTTGTTTTACAGTGTGGTATTCTGAATGTTTCATGTTGGGTATATTCACACTGTACATTGCACTCTTTTATTTCAAAAGATCAAGAAAAATCTTATTTACCAGAAATAT
Organism: Meda fulgida; assembly: GCA_030578275.1. Lineage (NCBI taxonomy): Eukaryota > Metazoa > Chordata > Actinopteri > Cypriniformes > Leuciscidae > Meda > Meda fulgida. Next base: position 27,151,717 of record CM060638.1, read on the forward strand.
ACCTGAAAACAATAAAATGACCAAACGGACAAAGTCCCTGAAACACGCAGCTGATGGATTGTGTGCTGTGATAATCTCATACACACATTCAAGTCCAAACCTCAAATCAATAAGAGCCTGAAGCACTAAAACTATAAACATCTGTTAACATGATGTTTTGTCATATTAGCATTTTTCTGGCAACCAAAACCCTGTGTAATCAGCAAACATTTACTCATTGTCTGTATTCCCAACTGGATATTTTACATTCTGTGACATATTGAGTTGAACAGGTTGATGATTAAGTCAACATGTCTGTCACATCCTAAATAAACAGCTGCCGGATTTAAAAGAAACCGTTTTGTTCCCTCTTTCCCAGTAAACGGTTGTTGCTTCTTTTGCTATATGAAATTAAACACAATCTGTCCTCAACGAATTAGATGCCAGGAGAAGTTCAGATTCACATGCATTTTTTTTTTTTTTTTTTGCTTCTTGTTACAGATATTTTCAAGATTAGAGTCTCAATATACAAATTCAGACTGCAGAGCCAAATGATGTCATGCTCCAGGGGGCGTGGCCAGTGTGAACGCCAAGTGAAGCGAAGTGACTTCGATTTTGTCTTGTATAGTAAGTTCTTGGGCCGTATTTTAACGATGTAAGCGCATGGTCTAATGTGCACTTAGGCCGTGTCTGAATCCACTTAGTTTAACAACGGGAAAACGGTCGGCGCGCGCGGCTCATGCTCTAAAAGGGTTGTCTCTGTTCTCTTAATGAGTAATGGGTGTGTTGGGCATAACGTGCAATAAACCAATCAGAGTCTCATCGCCCATTGCCTATAAAAGCCAGTTGCGCTCGCGCCTTGGTGGATTCACTATAGAGCAAATGGATCGGCGTGAGGTTAAAACTGTGTGTGTGTGTGTGTGTGTGTGGGGTTAAAGCTCAAGCAGACCATCCACGGGACAAGCCGGGTTTCACCTACACAATAATAATCTTTTGCATTGTAATCCTTTTATTTTTAATATTTGGCTAGTTTGTGTAATGCTGCACGTCCCTATGTGTGTAATAAGCAGAGAGTGTGTGTGTAATAAGCAGAGTGTGTGTGTGTGTGTGTGTGTGTGTAATAAGCAGAGAGTGTGTGTGTAATAAGCAGAGTGTGTGTGTGTGTAATAAGCAGAGTGTGTGTGTGATAAGCAGAGTATGTGTGTGTGTGTAATAAGCTGAGTGTGTGTGTAATAATAAGCAGAGAGTGTGTGTGTGTGTGTGTGTGTAATAAGCAGAGAGTGTGTGTGTGTGTGTGTGTGTGTGTGTGTAATAAGCAGAGTGTGTGTGTAATTAGCAGAGTGTGTGTGTGTAATAAGCAGAGTGTGTGTAATAAGTAGAGAGTGTGTGTGTGTGTGTGTGTAATAAGCAGAGTGTGTGTGTGATAAGCAGAGTGTGTGTGTGATAAGCAGAGTGTGTGTGTGTGTGTGTGTGTGTGTGTGTGTGTGTGTGTAATAAGCAGAGTGTGTGTGTAATAATAAGCAGAGAGTGTGTGTGTGTGTGTGTGTAATAAGCAGAGAGTGTGTGTGTGTGTGTGTGTGTAATAAGCAGAGTGTGTGTGTAATAATAAGCAGAGAGTGTGTGTGTGTGTGTGTGTGTGTGTAATAAGCAGAGAGTGTGTGTGTGTGTGTGTGTGTAATAAGCAGAGTGTGTGTGTAATTAGCAGAGTGTGTGTGTGTAATAAGCAGAGTGTGTGTAATAAGTAGAGAGTGTGTGTGTGTGTAATAAGCAGTGTGTGTGTGTGTGTGTGTAATAAGCAGAGTGTGTGTGTAATAATAAGCAGAGTGTGTGTGTGTGTGTGTGTGTGTGTGTGTGTGTAATAAGCAGAGAGTGTGTGTGTGTGTAATAAGCAGAGTGTGTGTGTGTGTGTAATGTGTGTGTGTGTGTAATGTGTGTGTGTGTGTGTGTGTGTGTGTGTAATAAGCAGAGTGTGTGTGTGTGTGTGTAATAATAAGCAGAGAGTGTGTGTGTGTGTGTGTGTGTGTGTGTGTGTGTGTGTGTGTGTAATAAGCAGAGTGTGTGTGTGTGTGTGTGTGTGTGTGTAATAAGCTGAGAGTGTGTGTGTGTGTGTAATAAGCAGAGTGTGTGTGTGTGTAATAAGCAGAGTATGTGTGTAATTAGCAGAGTGTGTGTGTGTAATAAGTAGAGTGTGTGTGTGTGTAATAAGCAGAGTGTGTGTGTAATAATAAGCAGAGAGTGTGTGTGTGTGTGTGTGTGTGTGTGTGTGTGTGTGTGTGTGTGTGTGTGATAAGCAGAGAGAGAGTGTGTGTGTGTGTGTGTGTGTTTAATAAGCAGAGTGTGTGTGTGTAATTAGCAGAGTGTGTGTGTGTAATAAGCAGAGTGTGTGTGTGTGTGTGTAATTAGCAGAGTGTGTGTGTGTGTGTGTGTTTGTGTGTAATAAGCAGAGTGTGTGTGTGTGTGTGTGTGTGTGTGATAAGCAGAGTGTGTGTGTGTGTGTGTGTGTAATAAGCAGAGTGTGTGTGTAATTAGCAGAGTGTGTGTGTGTAATAAGCACAGACGGGCACAAATGCATTCACTATTTATACAGCATGGCGCAGGACGTGGAAATGAGAGCACTTGCATTGCACCGGGTGAAGCCTGCGATAGGGCCTTGAGTTCAGTTGTTTGTGTGTCACTCTGCTCCACATTATGGGCTCTGAAACCACCCTCTCGTCTAAACACTCGTTCATTTCTTCCAGGCTCATTTTCAAAACAAACACGTTGCTTTGCGCAGTATTTATCAGGGCTGTCAGTCTCAGATGCTGTTGTTGGGTTCAGGTGAGGGTGTGTGTGTTATCGGGACGTGGCAGCCGTGAGTCTGTCAGCGCAGGCATCGCCTGTCCGGCCTGCTTTAGTTGTGGGTGTTTAAAATTAGATATAACATCTATCATTTCTGTGGGCTGAATGGCTCTGTGTCAGGGTTTGGCAGAGGCCATCCGTCAGCGAGCGTGTGTCTGCCCCGTCCCACCAGATCATCCGTCAAAGCAGCGGGAGAGAGGAAACACCACCGCGGGTCCAATGCTCACACACACACACACACACACACACACGCATGCTTTCACCGGTACACATGCGTGTTGGACAGAACTGTAGAACAGAATTGTCTGCAATGTCATGCACTGACATCCCTTGAACAATTCATCATATTTCAACCCAAAATGAAAGTTAAAAAAAATAACTTAGGCTATATTTTGCGTTATACACTATATAAAATTAAGCTTATATTTAGAACCATTAATATTTTTTAAGCTCTCATTTCCATTGGCAGGTTGAACCTTCCCTTAAAATGTGTGTGTGTGTGTGTGTGTGTGTGTGTGTGTGTGTGTGTGTGTGTTTGTATATGCATGTCTTTTTTTATTTGTTTGATCATGTATTTCCGTAATACATATTTTACTGTATTTAAAAGTATAGTTAAAAAGTATAATTTCATCGTTTTAATATTATAATTTAATATATATAATTAAATATTCATATAAATATTATAATATTTAAATAATTATAAGCTAATTAAACTATTTTTTTGCTAGTCTGAGTATAATTTAATATTTAAATAAATACCATTATAAAAGGTTATAATTAAAATGTTTAATTATTTTACTTTTTAGTCACCAAATACTATGACATGTGAATATAGCTTATATTTGTATAATAATATATTACTTTTGTCACACTTTAGATTAGGGTCCAATTCTCACTATTAATTATGACTTTTGCCTCAATAAACTCCTAATTACTGCTTAATAATAGTTATAAGGTCATTGTGAAGTTTAGGTATTGGGTGATTAAGCGATGTAGAATATGATCATGCAGAATAGGGTATTAATATGTGGTTTATAAGTACTAATAAACAGCCAATATCCTAGTAAAATGCATGCTAATAAGCAAGTTAATAGTGAGAACTAGACCCTTAACTAAAGTGTTCCCAAAACCTTTATGAATTACAGATATTAAAGAATTTTAAGGAGTGAAAATGTTATTTTCATGATAGTTAATGAAAAAAAAATCTTAACAGGCTATTCATTTCACGTTCAAGCTAAATATTCTAAAAGTTCATCATAAAATGAACTATTTTGTTTCATTTTAGAGTGTAAAATGACTTAGACATGTTTTGTGAGATTCGTCCTCGTACAGGAACACACAGCTGAAAGTCACACACGTGTGTGCAATGAAACTTCACAAACACACACACACACACTGGAGAGATGGAGAACGTGTTTTCTGATGTTATCGCTCTGCAAATGAACCGTCAGACGGTCTCTATGAAGCGCATGTGTGTGTGATGTGTGTATTTCACAGGTGGGCTTGTGTGTGTTAGTCTTTCAGACGGATGAAGTGTGTCTGACCTCCTGACTGCAGAGATATAAAGATCAGAACGTCACGACTCTCGCGTAGATCTTTATTGGAGGAATCTGTCACTGAGGAGCATTGCAATCATATTCAACAGTTTAGTGCGGCCGGTACAATCAAACACTGCAGGATCACTCTCAGGACCAGGATGATGATGATCACTCCACAACTATTACACAAATGGCAGACAGGTGAAACTCGAAAAATTAGAATATCGTGCAAAAGTTATAATTTTGATGATTATGGCTCACAGCTTATGAAAACCCCAAATTCAAAATCTCAGAAAATTTGAGTATTACATGAAATCTATATATTAAAAAAAAATGATTTTAAATACAGAAATGTCGGCCCTCTGAAAAGTATATATGTATATAGTTATACATACTAAATATATTAGTTTCACCTGTTAATTTGAATTACTGAAATACACAAACTTTTGCACGATATTCTAGTTTTTTGAGTTTCACCTGTGTGTCTTTGGCTGTTCAGAACGTTCTGATAAAGACCCGCTTAGACCAATTAGGAAAAACAAACTTTTTACTGGGAAAAATATTATGTTATGTAAGGTTATGTTTTGTTATGCTGTGTTTTATGTTGTTATGTTTTATGTTATGCTATGTTTTATGTTATGTTTTGTTATGTTTTATGTTATATTTTATGTTGTTTTATGTTATGTTTTCTTGTTTTATATTACGTTATGTAATGTTGTGTTGTGTTGTTTTATGTTATGTTTTGTTTTATGTTATGTTTTATCTTTTGTTATAGGGCAGTTGAATGCTTGAATCTGATTGGTTGACGAACGTTCTATGGTGTGCAGTTAAACTCACGACTAAAGTAGTTCCAGGCAGGTTTTGACCGCATTACAGTTCGATATCACTTCGCCAAATGATTTCAGTTACACTACCATTCAAAAGTTTGGGGTTGTGGCGAACAGGACGGCCGAGGGACGTGAGAGAACGGCGCGAGGCCGGTGGTGCGATTGCTAATGAGCAACACCTGTGAGGCACACCGGTCTCGCATCTCTCACGGAGGAGCGGAAGCATAAAGGAGGAGCGACGACGTTGATGATCGAGAGAGGAACAGGCCTGTATTTTAGTTGTGTTTTGTTTTTGTATTTTACTTTAGTTATATTTATTTTCGGTAGCCAGCAGTCGTCCGCGAGGGGCTGCTGGCGGTATTTTTGTTTGTTTGTTTTATTTAAAATAAATTATATTTTGATTGTTCGCCGGTTCCCGCCTCCTTCTTCCCTGAACATTGCTACACTGGTGCCGAAACCCGGGAAGAGGGAGGAACGCGCTGTCAGAGAGTCCTCGCCGGTGTGGGGAATCCGCGGTGCCATCGAGCATGGTGCGCGAGCCGCCGCCGCTCGCCGTGGGCCGGAGCCTGCTGCCATCCGCCGAGCGAGGGGAGGAGCAGGGAGCGGGGGACTCGCGGCCACGGACGCTCGAGGCGGGGCGCTGGAGTGAGTTGCCGGTGGGACGGTCGAGCTCGCTGCCGGCCGCCTGGGTATTGGAGGGGCGGCTGCCATCCGGGAGGGAGAGGAGGAGTCGCCGCCGCTCGCTGTGGGCCGGAGCCTGCTGCCGTCCACCAGTGAAGGGGAGGAGCAGGGAGCGGGGGACTCCTACCGTCTGCCCAAGGCACCCGAGGAGCCGTCGCCGTCCACCGGGCGGCGGAGGAGCGTCGAGCCGTCCACCGAGGGCTACCCAGCGTCGCCGCCAGGCACCGCGGAGGAGATCGCCTAGCTGGTGGGGGACCAGATGGCAGCGCGTTGTGGGAACCGGACCAATTTTTTTTTCCTCTCTCCCCTCTCTCGATCTGTCGCTCCTCATGCTTCCGTCTCCGTTTCCCTCGGTTTGTCTGTCCATACCCCCCAGGGATCGCCGCCGCCGGGGGGGGAGTAGGCACAGGCTCGTGAGTACCCCCCGGCCTGTGAGGGGCGATGGGGGTATGTGGCGAACAGGACGGCCGAGGGACGTGAGAGAACGGCGCGAGGCCGGTGGTGCGATTGCTAATGAGCAACACCTGTGAGGCACACCGGTCTCGCATCTCTCACGGAGGAGCGGAAGCATAAAGGAGGAGCGACGACGTTGATGATCGAGAGAGGAACAGGCCTGTATTTTAGTTGTGTTTTGTTTTTGTATTTTACTTTAGTTATATTTATTTTCGGTAGCCAGCAGTCGTCCGCGAGGGGCTGCTGGCGGTATTTTTGTTTGTTTGTTTTATTTAAAATAAATTATATTTTGATTGTTCGCCGGTTCCCGCCTCCTTCTTCCCTGAACATTGCTACACTGGTGCCGAAACCCGGGAAGAGGGAGGAACGCGCTGTCAGAGAGTCCTCGCCGGTGTGGGGAATCCGCGGTGCCATCGAGCATGGTGCGCGAGCCGCCGCCGCTCGCCGTGGGCCGGAGCCTGCTGCCATCCGCCGAGCGAGGGGAGGAGCAGGGAGCGGGGGACTCGCGGCCACGGACGCTCGAGGCGGGGCGCTGGAGTGAGTTGCCGGTGGGACGGTCGAGCTCGCTGCCGGCCGCCTGGGTATTGGAGGGGCGGCTGCCATCCGGGAGGGAGAGGAGGAGTCGCCGCCGCTCGCTGTGGGCCGGAGCCTGCTGCCGTCCACCAGTGAAGGGGAGGAGCAGGGAGCGGGGGACTCCTACCGTCTGCCCAAGGCACCCGAGGAGCCGTCGCCGTCCACCGGGCGGCGGAGGAGCGTCGAGCCGTCCACCGAGGGCTACCCAGCGTCGCCGCCAGGCACCGCGGAGGAGATCGCCTAGCTGGTGGGGGACCAGATGGCAGCGCGTTGTGGGAACCGGACCAATTTTTTTTTCCTCTCTCCCCTCTCTCGATCTGTCGCTCCTCATGCTTCCGTCTCCGTTTCCCTCGGTTTGTCTGTCCATACCCCCCAGGGATCGCCGCCGCCGGGGGGGGAGTAGGCACAGGCTCGTGAGTACCCCCCGGCCTGTGAGGGGCGATGGGGGTATGTGGCGAACAGGACGGCCGAGGGACGTGAGAGAACGGCGCGAGGCCGGTGGTGCGATTGCTAATGAGCAACACCTGTGAGGCACACCGGTCTCGCATCTCTCACGGAGGAGCGGAAGCATAAAGGAGGAGCGACGACGTTGATGATCGAGAGAGGAACAGGCCTGTATTTTAGTTGTGTTTTGTTTTTGTATTTTACTTTAGTTATATTTATTTTCGGTAGCCAGCAGTCGTCCGCGAGGGGCTGCTGGCGGTATTTTTGTTTGTTTGTTTTATTTAAAATAAATTATATTTTGATTGTTCGCCGGTTCCCGCCTCCTTCTTCCCTGAACATTGTTACAGGGGTCAATTTGTTTTTTTTGTTTTTTTTAAAGAAATTAATACCTTTCTTCAGAGAGGACGCATGAAATTGATATAAAGTGACAGTAAAGACATTTATAATAATGCAAAATATTTATTTTTTAATGAAATGCTTTTCTCTTGAACTTTCAAAGAATCCTGAAAATGAATCACTGTTTGCACAAAATATGAAGCAGCACAGCTGTTGTCAACTGTGATAATAATCATAAATGTTTCTTGAGCATCAGATCATAATATTAGAGTGATTTCTGAAGGATCATGTGACACTGAAGACTGGAGTAATGATGCTGAAAATACAGCTTTGATCACAGGAATAAATTACATTTTAAAATATATTCACATAGAAAACAGCTGTTTTACATTGAAATAATATTTAACACTATTACTGGGTTTGTTTTGTAGTTTTAATCAAATAAATGCAGCCTTGGTGAGCAGAAGAGACTTCTTTTAAAAACATAAAAAATCTTACCGACCCCAAACTTTTAGTGTATTTCAAAGGTCATTGCAGCCGACAACAGCAAAAGAACCAAAACCCACAACAACACTGCCCAAGCAAATAAATACACTTATTTCCATGTTTTTCGCCTCAGAATCATGTTTTTATAGATACGGAAAGCAGAGGCTCCTCTCTCCCGCTCAAACACTAATAACGGCGCTGTTCTTGAAGCAGATAAACGTACAGATGTTCATTAGCATTGGACAGGTTGTCATTTTTACATGAAATGTGCAAAAGATCTGGGATGGATGATTTATCTTTTTTTTACATCACAAAAAGTAGCTGTTTTAACGAGAAGCCTCTCGCTGCAGCCTGCGGTGGACATCCAACCCAGCCCACATCCAAATGTGATGTCAGAAGCCACACTCATATCCATGGATTACCTACACCAAACACTGATCCCTAAACCTACCCATCACTATAGGTCATGTCAATCACAGTACTGATTACCTACACCAAACACTGATCCCTAAACCTACCCGTCACTATAGGTCATGTCAATCACAGTACTGATTACCTACACCAAACACTGATCCCTAAACCTACCCATCACTATAGGTCATGTCAATCACAGTACTGATTACCTACACCAAACACTGATCCCTAAACCTACCATCACTATAGGTCATGTCAATCACAGTACTGATTACCTACACCAAACACTGATCCCTAAACCTACCCATCACTATAGGTCATGTCAATCACAGTACTGATTACCTACACCAAACACTGATCCCTAAACCTACCCATCACTATAGGTCATGTCAATCACAGTACTGATTACCTACACCAAACACTGATCCCTAAACCTACCCATCAGTGATGGGCCATCACTGTAACCTAACGCCTAAAAAAAACCTTTTAATCTAAACCCACTTAAAACCTAACCTACTTATTGGACATGGGAGTGGCTTCTGACATCACAGTTGGATGTGGGCGGGGTTGGATATCCACCGCAGGAAGCAGCGAGCCCTGTTTGGTTTTAACAGGGGTGTGAAGACTTTTTATTGCCTTTGTATTTGTGGACAGAAACAAATGTCTTGCTTTTAGATGAATGTGCATGGAGGAACATTTCACTGTGTGTAAACATTCTTCACAATGCAGGAACACACAGACAGAGAGGGAGGGATGATGAGCTGTTGATGTTGAGGGAGTCATTGATTATCCTGAAGCTCTTGCTGGGTTTGTTGATTAAATCAGTGTGTGGTCGGGAAAAGCCAGTGTGTTTGGAGCTCAACACACGTCCTGCTCCGGAGAAACTCTGAGTCCAATCACGCCGTGTTTAAAACACCTCCAACACCTCGTCCTGAAATAGCACCCACGAACATCATAAAAGGTCAGGACTCTGCATGTTGCCTCGCTGCGCCTAAGGTGAAGTCTGACTCGAGCTTTACGACACACACAGCTCTAATGTTCAGCCATTAGGAGAAGTGTGTGTGTGTAAATGAGCAGCAGGATCTGTGTGTGATTTAATCAGTTCTGGCAGAACCTTAAATATCAGCTCCTCTCAGACTGACTGACTCGTGGCGCATAACACGGCATTCAAGCATAACGTACATTTTGAAAAGAAACAGAATATTCAGCAGTAAATCTGAAATACGTTCATTATGCTTTCATGATGTTGATTTAGTAATTCTTTCAGCCATTATGAAACAAGAATTTTTATATCAATTTAATGTAATTGTAATTTAATTATTTAATTCAGGCAGCTATATATGAAAAACAAAAAGGTATAAATTGTAATATTAGTTTAAATTATTAATGTTTAATAATGAAATGTTCAACTATTTTATTGTTTGATATTTATAACAAATATTAAAAAATTCTATATTTAATATATTATTATTTAAATATTTATTTTTTTATTATAATTCATTTTATTTTAATTCAGGCAGCCATTATGAAAAAACAAAAAGGTATAATTTTTTATATATTAATTTAAATCATTATAATTTAAATGAGGTTTAATGTTTTGTAATTTAATCAGCAATTGTGAAAAAAATTGTGAGAAAACTCACTTCAGAACCCTTTATTAAACATTTTCATTTATGATCAAGTAATGAGAGTTAGTAAATGATGGAAGTTTTCATGTTTAAGCAAACCTAACTCTCATTACTTCAGGCTTGTTTTTTTTACACTGGTGTGTGTGTGTGTGTGTGACGTGCTGTGATTGGTGTTTTCTCACTGTCATTGGACACGTTGGTTTCTGCTGTTCGGTGAATAACGTTCACTTGCTCTTGATTTCCAGCTGACATTTCTGCTTCCTATTTTTAGACGGGTGTTTCATTGCGCTCAGAACTGTGATCCTGTGATCGTACCGGTGTGATATTACTGTCACATCACCTCTGATCTCTGTCTTTCTCGACAGGTTGTGTTTGATTTACAGCTCTTGCTCTGTTTGACAAAGGTTTGTTCAATATTTTCTCATCACCGTCACAATGAAATATATTCACCTTCTTCCTTTGCATATTTTGTCTCTAGATTATGGCTCAAGTGTCATGCATTTTTGAGCTGTGGTTTGTGTCTTTTCTTAAACTGCATCATTACAGTGACTGCTGTCCAGTAAGTCTGTTTTTGAGAACATTTTAACGTCCAAAATAGGTGGATGCAAAAATAGGAACGAGGTGTCCATCAAGTGAAGGTGTATTGCATCACAACACACTGCCAGTGTGAACAGCTTCGTTTATTAAAGAGCCACTGTTAAGCTATTTTAAAGTTTCCTGATTTTGTTTTGGAGACTCATACATCAGCATTACATGCATCCAAGGTCAAAAAACACTTGAATTTTCTCATAACATACACTGCACAACTCCTCATTTCTCAACGAGTTTGAAAACGGTTCGTTCGAAGACTCAGTCTCTCTAAACCTTCCTCGGCTCTGATTGGTCAGATGTCCCAGTCTGTTGTGATTGGTCTACTCTGCTCTGATTGGTCAGATGACTCAGTCTGTTGTGATTGGTCTACTCTGCTCTGATTGGTCAGATGTTCCAGTCTGTTGTGATTGGTCTACTCTGCTCTGATTGGTCAGATGTTACAGTCTGTTCTGATTGGTCTACTCTGCTCTGATAGGTCAGATGACTCAGTCTGTTGTGATTGGTCTACTCTGCTCTGATTGGTCAGATGTCCCAGTCTGTTGTTATTGGTCTACTCCGTTTGATTGGTCAGATGTTCCAGTCTGTTGTGATTGGTCTACTCTGCTCTGATTGGTCAGATGACTCATTCTGTTGTGATTGGTCTACTCTGCTCTGATTGGTTAAATGACCCAGTCTGTTGTGATTGGTCTACCCTGGTCTGATTGGTCAGATGACTCATTCTGTTGTGATTGGTCTACCCTGGTCTGATTGGTCAGATGGCCCAGTCTGTTGTGATTGGTCTACTCTGCTCTGATTGGTCAGATGGCCCAGTCTGTTGTGATTGGTCTACTCTGCTCTGATTGGTCAGATGACTCAGTCTGTTGTGATTGGTTTACTCTGCTCTGATTGGTCAGATGACCCAGTCTGTTGTGATTGGTCTACTCTGCTCTGATTGGTCAGATGACTCAGTCTGTTGTGATTGGTCTACTCTGCTCTGATTGGTCAGATGACCCAGTCTGTTGTGATTGGTCTACTCTGCTCTGATTGGTCAGATGACTCAGTCTGTTGTGATTGGTCTACTCTGCTCTGATTGGTCAGATGGCCCAGTCTGTTGTTATTGGTCTACTCCGTTTGATTGGTCAGATGTTCCAGTCTGTTTTGATTGGTCTACTCTGCTCTGATTGGTCAGAAGGCCCAGTCTGTTGTGATTGGTTGAATTGGTTCGAGAACAGCAGTTTTCAGGGTCCGGATTTTTCATTGCCAAACACCTTTTTGACAGATATGACAAAATTGAGCATTTGGTCTATGCAAGCCTGTCTATGGGAAAGTGGCGTCAGAAATGTCAGTGAATTAATATTTGTGCATTGCTCAAAGTCATGCTTAACCACTCATGTCTGTGTTCTCCTTGTATTAAAGTTGAGTATTTCAGTCATGTTTTGATCAAATAATCCTGTGACTGCGTGAAATACACAGATGATCTCACAGGTATTGTGCTACTGCCTCGGCCGTTGGAAAGTATAAAAACAAAATGCACTGTCATGCTTGTCATCACCAATACTGAATAAATTCTCTGAACTCATTCCATTTTTTTCCCAGCCAGCTCAGATGTGTTCATTGTTTTCAAGCATTCATTTTTTGTTTTGTGGATATATATTTTCATGCGCCAGTTCTGGTTATGGAAACAGGCTGGTGTGTTTATTGGCTGACCGAGTGGATTGCACACAATGCATCTCTCTTTAAGATTAAGGACAACAAGCATGACATCAGGCCTTTCTCTTCTCTAATACAGACCAAAAATATGACAATATCAAGACATTCGGGTTCAACCACATTCAGGGAGGTCAGATTCAAACCAGTTTCACTATAGATTCACATACTTTCAGTTAGATTTCAACAATTCAATTCAGAGGTGGATTGTGACACTGAAATAATTTTTGTTCTGTTACTGCTAAATGTTTCAATGTATATCAAAGCATATTTTCATTTTGTGGAACTTCTAAATAATTACATTATTTAAAGTAGCCTAAATTATCTTACTTTTTACTCACTATATTTCATTACAATATTTCTTTCTAAACAGAGACGTGCAATTAGTGAAGCAATCGTTTTGAGTCGATTCTTTTCTGTGAACCGTTTCGGAAAACGGACTGAACGATTCGCCCGCGCCGTGTTTCTCAAAACCATCCCAAGCATACAATAAGTAGATTGTAGAAAACCGATTAGAGCCAATTGTCTCTACAATTACATTTTTGTAATGATGCTTTTGGGAAATACACCTCAATGATGTGTTTGAATCATTGAATCGATTCACTGACTCTATGTTGAGGTCTTGAATGTAGAATAGCACACTATCATACTACTTTTACTATTTTTCCCTCCGTGTACTCATGAATCTTCACACTTTTAAATATCATCTGAAAAAGTGGCTTATGACGAATTAGTTAACATTTTACTTCGAAATTTGAATAATGTGTCTGGGGTATTTGTCTCCAGTGTTGTATGTGTATAGCTGAGTATTTGTTCTTGTGTACCTATAGGGGCTGCGGATGTAAATTAGCAATGTTGCAATAATCTGGCTTGTTTACATTTTGTACTTTTATAATGTTCATTAACATGCTTTGTCCCTATCAAATAAATAAACAAACAAACAAATTGAGGGCCGGCATTATCTGTGCGCACCTTGTGTGTGAGTAAATCTGTGGGAACTGAAAAATGTATATATTATTAATAAAATTCAACTGCGCTACACTCCACTGCTGAAGTCCACCCGCATCTGTCGGTTGGCGAGTGTTAATGTCAAGCCCTGTTTGTAACCCAACAGTTGCTGGCTCCCATTGACTTCCATAGTTTTTTTACTTTATTTTTTGCACAATTCTGACTTTTTCTCTCTCAATTCTGACTTTTTCTCGCAATTCTGACCTTTTCTCGCAATTCTGACTTTCTCTCGCAATTCTGACTTTTTCTCGCAATTCAGACTTTTTCTCTCGCAATTCAGACTTTTTCTCGCAATTCTGACTTTTTCTCGCAATTCTGACTTTTTCTCTCTCAATTCTGACTTTCTCTCTCGCAATTCTGACTTTTTCTCTCTCAATTCTGACTTTTTCTCTCTCAATTCTGACTTTTTCTCTCGCAATTCTGACTTTTTCTCTCGCAATTCTGACTTTTTCTCTCTCTCTCGCAATTCTGACTTTTTCTCTCGCAATTCAGAATTTTCTCGCAATTCCACTTTTTCTCGCAATTCAGACTTTTCTCTCGCAATTCAGACTTTTCTCTCGCAATTCTGACTTTTTCTCTCTCAATTCTGACTTTTTCTCTCCGATTCTGACTTTCTCGCAATTCTGACTTTTTCTCTCTCAATTCTGACTTTTTCTCTCGCAATTCGGACTTATTCTCTCTCAATTCTGACTTTTTCTCTCGCAATTCTGACTTTTTCTCGCAATTCAGACTTTTTCTCTCTCAATTCGGACTTTTTCTCTCTCAATTCGGACTTTTTCTCTCTCAATTCTGACTTTTTCTCTTGCAATTCTGACTTTTTCTCGCAATTCGGACTTTTTCTCTCGCAATTCGGACTTTTTCTCTCTCAATTCTGACTTTTTCTCTCGCAATTCGGACTTTTTCTCGCAATTCTGACTTTTTCTCTCGCAATTCTGACTTTTTCTCTCGCAATTCTGACTTTCTCTCGCAATTCTGACTTTTTCTCTCTCAATTCTGACTTTTTCTCTCGCAATTCTGACTTTTTCTCTCGCAATTCTGACTTTTTCTCTCTCAATTCTGACTTTTTCTCTCGCAATTCTGACTTTTCTCGCAATTCCACTTTTTCTCGCAATTCAGACTTTTCTCTCGCAATTCTGACCTTTTCTCTCTCAATTCTGACTTTTTCTCTCGCAATTCTGACTTTTCTCGCAATTCCACTTTTTCTCGCAATTCAGACTTTTCTCTCGCATTTCTTACTTTCTCTCGCAATTCAGACTTTTTCTCTCGCAATTCTGACTTTTTCTCTCGCAATTCTGACTTTTCTCGCAATTCCACTTTTTCTCGCAATTCAGACTTCTCTCGCAATTCTGACTTTTTCTTTCTCAATTCTGACTTTTTCTCTCTCAATTCTGCCTTTTTTCTGGCAATTCCACTTTTTCTCGCAATTCTGACTTTTTCTCTCTCAATTCAGACTTTTTTCTCACAGTTCTGACTATTTTTTCTCTCGTAATTTTGCCTTTTCTTTTTTAGGTTAGGTTTATAAACATGGCTGCTGTAAAAACAGTTGCAAATTATGACTTTTATTTATGATTAGTAAGCATATATTCAAAAGTAAATCATGTTATAGCCTACTCAAAAGGAACTTAAGGCTATATGGGCATCTGTACTGTAGGCTATACCTCAGGGACAGGATTTGTTTTATTTGTCCAGCCCTAATTGAAATATACACCAGAATCAGTCAGATTCATGCCAAACCAACAACAAAGAACATGCATTTTCTCCCATGATTTATTCAACCAGAGTTGTTCATAACCCAAGTATTGCGTTAATAACTCACTACAGTCAAGATACACAGCAAACGTCACTCATCGTTTGAAGCTTTATGGGGCCTCTTTAGGCCTCTGCGCTGCACGCAACAGATTGAAGCTCTCTCAGAAGCTGTTTATACACAGATCCCTGTAAAGAGAAGATCTGCTGAGTCCTGTGGGATTGTGGATGCTGGATAAACTCCGTGCACAGAAGCACCTCATGATGCCGCAGTTAAGCAGACCCAGCAGCCGCAGATCGATCGCTTATAAATGGTTGATCAATGGCCGTGTGCAGACTCTCTCAAACGATCTGGGCTGATTCTCGTGAGACGCATGAGCAAACCTCTCTGTCTTTCTCTCTGTTAATGTCGCAGTGCTGTGAGTCTGAAAGGCCCGTTACCAGCATCAGCTCCGGGTAATGCAGAAAGACGAGGCCTGTCTGGAGCAATCTCAAAGCTCTCAGCTCTTTTACACACAGAGAGAGAGAGACTAATGGAGATGCTCAATGAGAGAGAGAGAGAGAGAGAGGGGGGGAGAGAGAGAGAGGGGGAGAGAGAGAGGGAGAGAGGGAGAGAGAGAGAGAGAGAGAGAGAGAGAGACGGGGGGAGAGAGAGAGAGGGGGAGAGAGAGAGGGAGAGAGGGAGAGAGAGAGTGAGAGAGAGAGAGAGAGGGAGGGAGAGAGAGAGAGAGAGAGAGAGAGGGGGAGAGAGAGAGAGAGAGAGGGAGAGAGAGAGGGAGAGAGAGAGAGAGGGAGGAGAGAGAGAGAGAGAGAGGGGGAGAGAGAGAGAGAGAGAGAGGGGGGTCCGTCCTCCGACCATTCGCGACAAGCCAATCATAAACCTCGCACGGGAGACCCTCCCAAGCGTCGTTTTAAAATCGGCGTCTCCACCCCTTTACTACAACGACCATAACTTCAGGGACCCCAACCCTCTGACATCATTTATAAACCATGGGTGATAGATAGGGTCAGAAGCCGACTCATGTATGCAGCTGCGAATTTCTTTCTTTCTTTCGGCAGCATTCTTGACCCCTCCCAACGACAACGCCTGGGACCCCGCCGGACCACGCACAAAGACTGGGTTCGACTAAAACTATCACACGGTCGCATAGGCTTTGAAAGCGAGCAATGAAAACGTTGGGGTCCGGCTAACATTATCATCCCTGAACCATAGAACAACGCAAAACGACATCGGCCGGTAACTGTATCTAGCGCGACAAAGACCAGGATTTAGGAGACATTCAAAATTTCAAGCTCCATAACGATCTAGCAATCGTACGACAGATCTAAAAACGACCGACCCTACTGCCACGTCGAATCAAACCTTCCGACGTCACAGACGATGTTTTCAATGTGTGGGGTTCAAACTCATAAAAGCTGCGACTGCGGTTTGCTCCAACAATCTCATCGGAACGAACCTGAAGAACAGTGCGCGGGGTGTGAGAAAAAAAAAAATATTTTGGGGGGGGAAATTTCCATACGCCACAGCCAGCTGCAGCATTCCCGTGTCTGTTTGATTGACCCCTCCTAACTACTACTTGACACGCATTTTGATGACTTTCACCTACTGTTAGACCCTTTTTCATGTCAATCATCGCTATCCTGTCTAAAACCTGTGGGTTAAAATCTGAGCCCTCAAACGGATTCAATGGAACAGTCCGGGACTATTCTGCACGAATTAAAAGACAGCCATTCATTGGTGTTAAAGCTTAAGAATCAGAGTTGACTTCTGGAGAAACCCTGCGACAAGTATTCACGACTCGTCGTCGCTGGAAAGGTCTCGCCGATCGTGAATGGAGACTGATCAAGTCAAGCGCGCCACGTATGGGACTGCACTGTAACGTAAAGAACACTATGGAAATTCATGTTTAAAAGACATTACAACCGACAGATGACCAAACTGGTTGAATACGATTATTACAGAGGCATCGCGTCGATGGTCCATCCATTTTATTGAGGACCTACAACACGTGAAGCGAATTTCAAGAAACAAATGGTGAAATATAAGAGGACTGCTAATTCCTGGGATGATTTGGTGGCAAAATGGCTTCAAGGTATCGACAAACCCGATGTGAATGATAAAACAGTTTTGGATATGATGTTGAAGCACAATCCCACACTCGTCATCGGGTTGGGGGGGTGGGGGGTGGGGGGGTGGCACATGCTCGGTACTTGGTACGTATTGGCAGATGTCCCTGTACATGCTAACCGTGAGTCAAACAATACGACCCGGATATGACGATGATTGTATTTAAAATGTGCGAAATCAGTACCACCCAGCGTCAAAATTGTTGTAATGTAATCGACTAACATCCTAGACAACACACATGTTTGGCCTGTCGCGATTTTCTTTTCTGGCTCGACTATCAGTGACAATCAAGTATGAACTATCCCCTGCTTTTATTCCAACCCTCCATTATACTTAGACATGCCATGAACGACGTTATATCCAATTTTATATATTTTATTATATGCATTTGTGTACTAACCTCGTTATATTCAATTTTACTTAGATTTTGTATACTAATAATATTCATGTACTCTATTTGATTTTATTATTATGATTATATTATAACCCAGTCTAGTTCATGTATTTATTAAGTTGCCATTTACTTTAATTGTTATCCTGTAAACTTTATTTTAAATAAAAGAATTGATTCCAAACTGCATGTAAGAGTTATTCGTTTAACCGCGGAGCGAAACACAGCAGACGGAGCTCATGAAAAAAGGCTTATTAATACACCCTCCGAACCCCGGTTCTTTAGGGGGTAAAAAAAACGATAAAAGAGAGGCCATCTTAAGAGATAGCGGGCCATCTAAGCGATAAAAAAGGTTTCAGAATGGCTGTCCTGGGGTGAGGAGGCTTACACTTACACAATAACACCCCTATAAAAATACAAACGAAATAGAGTATTGTGTAGGGGTCGATACGCAGTTTCAGGCCGTCTAGTCGACATGGTCCCGTATGCCCAGACAATGACGATAATAAATATCTGCTGACCTATTATAGATGGGTTTTAGTAAAGATTCGTGGGTTCGCGTGTTGAAGAATAAGAGTGGCGTAGAGGTTACCTAGAGCGTTCGAGTTCTATACTCAAGAGGACGTGTGCCACAGAAATTGCAGACTGATCAGGGAAAGGATATATTTTAACAAACAATTTCAAGATGTAATGAAAAAGCACATATAATCATTTCGCTAACCGCTACGGTTTAAAGCCGCGTTTGTGGAACGATTTTATAAAACGTTAAAAGTCCAATTGGAGATTGTTAACGGGGCTACAAATCAATCACGACATACATAAATGTTTCACAAACAATTATGCTGGGGTACAACGGCAGTTTTATCACCGAAGTATTAAAATTGAGACCCGTGGACGACACAAACTAAATGAGGGTCAAGTGTTTCAAAACGTGTACGGTATAAAGAAACCGTGAGACCCACATTTAATTTCAAAGTCGCGACATTGTCAGGATTTTTCTAAAAGTGAGAGGCCCATTCCGCCAAAAAGGTTATAGCAGAACTACACGGAAGAAATTTTTCAAAACCGTATCCGATCGCATTCCGCGCAAACCACCTTCAACAGACACACAGATTCGACGGCGATGTCACCGAGGGTGTTTTTTATTGAAAAAGAGATGCAAAAATTAATTGTGAGATAAAAAACAAACACGTTTAAGTGAAAAGATTTTAGTCAAAAAAAACAGGAAAATCTACGCTCTGTGTTAGTGAAATGGGTAGGTCTGGCCTTCAAAATTCAATAGTTATATAGATATAACACTCTGTGACTTACAATCTACTTAAAAAACAACCTGCGTTAACGATGGAATCAGACGAGTGCAGGAAATTACCATGGACGATCAAGGTTTCTACGCACGCTACCGTGCAATGCTCTTTCGACAGTCTACCCCGGAAATCGAATATCCCCGCCTACCCAAACCAGGATATCAAAAGCGATAGAATTGAACGGACAATGGGAGGTGGGACTAGCCGAAATCGAATATCCTAGAAGCTGGTCTAAATTTAATGACGAAGACGGGTTTTTTCGTCTATCACACAGCCCTGCCAGGACCTACGTATCACGCCTCCCCTACAGAACAGCGGCCTTTTTAAAAAAAGACCTTTTCGGGTTTTTTAGTATCGAGGAATTACAAAATAAGCGGGTACTACCAAACAGGTCCGTGGAGCAAATCATTCCGTTTGATAAATCAAGTCTCGCACCCTTATGCAGTGTTGGTTCACAGATGAATTAAACAAACAAAGTGTTTCCTGGTCGCGAGACCCAACATTTTCAGCAGTTTTCTCCTAGGTAAAATCGCTACTATTTTAGGAATGAACCGGACGATAATCTTGGACTTCAAACGACCATGAAGCAGCCGATTTAACTAGAGAGCGTCAACTAACTATGCTCTCATCAAGTCCGATATAACGAGTGGTTCTACACATTGTCGTTTGACACCGACATCATCCAATATTTCCAACCATCGGTCGGGCCGATTCTTACTGTTCCCCCTTTGAGATGCGTACATATACCGGTAAAAAGCAATGACACAGTCATTGCTAGATACGACTCCCCCCATGTACTATCCGAATTAAAAACAAGGATCACATCACCAGCATTTACCATAGAGTTGAGGACGACCAAAACCGCGATAATACCATTTTCTTACGGGAAAGTCTTCGTATAACTACACTTTAAACCAGCGAATCATTCGATTCTTTAAAAAATGAGTTATTACAATAACCCTAAGAGGCCCCATACAGCCGACTATGTGGACTATTACCGAAATCAGGCCGGAGGGGTTTGCCAGCTATTCCGGCGGGTTCGGTTATGTACGGAGCCGGACTGGGAATGGACTTTTCAGAGGTCTGTTCAGGATGGCCAAACCTCTGTTAAAAAGAGGATTTAGCCTCGCGAAACCCCAAAAAAAATGGGGGGCCATCTAAAACCGCTGCTAAAAATATCCAACCCGATTGACGGTCGTCTCAAACGTATTGAACGCTGCCCATAGCAATAATTGCTAAACGGTCAAGACGGATCAGGGGCTGATGGTCATGGCCCGTAAGAGGATGACTAAAACCACTCCGGGTGAAGGGCGTGGTCAAGGCGTAAGAAGAAGAAGAAAACATCAACGTGGACCAAAGAAGCGACAGTCATACGCAGAAAGCGTAATGAAGTCCTGTTAGTCGAAAAATCATTCCGTCAAGAGATTCGTAAAAAACCAATGATTCTAGCATGGCGCACTGCAATCGTATGGCGGGAGAATGCATCAAGTCGAGTGGACTTATTATTACAGTCCCAGCTGCACAGACCGGTTATGAGAAAAACAGTTATTTAGAAGTAGCCCCTTTAATAATCCCATATCGTACAACCGCCCCATTAGAGTTTTTATATTGGCGGGCAAGGCGGGATTATGTAGATCTAAATAACACGATGCTCTACCTACGCCTGAAAATCCCAAGACCTAATGAACCGACATGTACATCCAGCAATAGTTGCGTTAATAAATTATCCCCCCGCCACAATATTTTCACAAAGCGATTGACCCTGGCGATCGTCTGATATCGCAGAGTTTTTCGCAGTAACACCTAGCCTTATCGGATGCATCATAGAGAGGCTGATCAACTATAGTAAAGATTCGTTGGAAATCTTTTTCCGCCGCGGACTGGTTTTAACAAAGACCCTTCTGGTCAAATGGATTCTAACGACCCAGTTGGGCCGTAAAACGCAGGGCTTACGAAGAGATCGATGTACACTACGAGAAGCAAGGTGGGGGAACTGATGGAGCCCCTAACATAGCGATATATTCGTTCAAGAAAAACTTTTGTTAAACGGTGTAGACATCCAATACGCCTAATTAAGCTAAAAGAAAAATTCTGTCTGATGAGTGCGATGATGGTGGTCTTACAACATAAAAATAGAGTCAGCATCCCTATTGTTCAAGAAAGTCACTGTACACCGCCGGTGAGACTGGGACATGCCGGCGTTACGCTCGACAACAGCCAAGTATCCCATAGATAGGGTGGTTCTAAAAAATTTTCTATCGTCCATCCCTGAGGGAACCGTGTGTCAATTCAAATCACAGAAACTCTGTTTTTAGGAACCCTACCAAAATCATCGTCATAGCTATGGTCGACAATGACGCATTCCACGGTTCCTACGAAAGAAAAATCCATTTGCATTCAAACATAACGAACTGAGTTCCTAGCCGTCTACGTCGACCGGCCAACAAATCCCCGCATAGCCTCTACAACCTAATTTGAAGCGTACGGCTTCACGCGAAGTTTTATCAGTTGGAGCGATGACGACGGGGAGACATCCTTTAAAAACCAAGTCCACCCCAGCTCACTTAGACAGGGTGATTTCCCTGAACGATACAGCACTTTAAACCATTTTAACAACCTGAACGCCTGATGAAGACTGGCGGTCAGCACCTATCGCACATCAAGTCGGGAATAACAGACTCAGAAGCACGATGTCAGACACCCCATTGGCCGCATACCGTTAATTTATTAATTTACTCGGTATTTGACTCGATTATGAACTGTCTAATCCGCAAGAGGTACTAGTCGATTACTAAATGAGATGAATACCTACCAGCTCACGCGCGGTCATGGATAAATCAACGTGCAGGATTCATTTTCTCGGGTGCTACCATGCGATCAACTTCCAAAAACGCTGAGGATCTTACTCATCGATGCCATCATAAACACTCACCAGCACAGCTGCCGGAGAGCATTGGGTCGCCGTTTAATTAACCCAGGATGGACCGCTTGTTTTCGACAGAGCTTCGGTAATCCACCCGACCACCCCCGCTTTCCAATCACAACAATAACTTCTAATCAACCAACGATGGTGGATGTGTTTAACATTCCGGCAGAGACTGTCCCCCGGAGTTTTTATCGGATACCTCGGACAGCACTGCGTGATTTTTTCTGTATCAGCTAGCTAGAGCTACACTATAAACCAGGTGATGAAATTATACACTGATGAATCTATTAAAAACATACAATGGTGTCCCATTTGTGAAGAGATTAATACCACATGTTTGTAATGATAAAATGTTATCATGCATTCACAGTGTGCAGACGGGTTTTTGACGTATAAATGAAAAGCTTAAATCATTATATATTTGTTTAAATCCCTCTTTTAATTATTGTATACATTGAATGGGAAATGTTTCATAAAGATTCCAACCATCGCTTTTCGATTGAGAGTCGGCGATTAAACACAGTTCTTTGGACTCTTCTGAACCGCGTAAGGCGTATATTTTTGTGTTTTCCGTATAAGGTCTAACACAGCGAGGGCGTGGGGTGCCGGTTACGCGTTAGAAGAGTTAATTTTTGTGTCTGTACCTGCGGATTCGGCACGGGAGAAAAATGGGATGATTAAGTCAGCAAACGCCGTAGAAACTCTGGCCATCCTATAGGTCTCCCGATCATCCCCTAACCTTTTAGGGGCCGTTCCATTTTTAACAAATCTACCATGTGTGACCCTCGACGGTGTTAGGCCCCTGAACCACAAACTCACCGCCCGATTCGTTCCAGCGCTTTAACCGTTAGTTTAGACAGGCTGTCCTAATATGTATCTGCCGTTTTTCATGCATCTCTCGAAGGATATTCCATCAGAACATCATCTACAATAATCCTCCCCCACAGGCTCTGCCGTCTTCTACGATAGCACCAGCAGCACCCCCCTGGTTTTCATCTTTTATACCGAATCAGTAATAGGTAATGAAAGCGTTTAAACGCTACCTCAACGATCGCCTTGTATTAAAACGATGTTCAAAACCTGTAAGGGGTATTGGTGTAAAGTTTTTTGCTTTTTTCGTATCGGAGTCAGTCTGTGCGACTAGAATATCTCTTATGGGTCACCAAAATCGGTCTCTACGCTCCGTTGAATTGGTTCTCAGCGGGGGGTTTTTCACTCCTTCCATCTATCCAGATTGATGGCGGCGGAACTAATATATCTTCTCTGCATGACCCCATCCTATCGATTTTCGCATTAAACTTGTAATAAAGGGCACTGCGACGCCTAGGAGTGGCAACCGGAATCCCGCCCTTCTGGTTTAAAGACTCTGTAAGCTGGGATAGCATCTATCCAATTTTTTTATCGACTATAAATTTGATTTCGGCTTTCCCTTTTTCAACTTTCGATAGGCTGTTGCTTAGTGACCGGATGGGTACCGTAGAGGAATGATAAGATCCACTTCGCGACAGCGCTAAAATGAATTCGTCAGGACGCCGCTTGTAAAAAAAAAGACGGTCTCTGTTTAGGACTGCTTTATGTAACATTTTTACCATAGGCAAATGTTTACAAAGACTTGCCAGACATGCTGATTATAGCTTCTTCTTTTTTTTACGAATATAAACCACTGTGAACGGAAAGGAAAGTAATCCTGTTCTGAGACGGTACTGCTCCGGAGATGACGCTTTATAGTCTAATAATTAAGGAAGCCGAAAGCCCGATCGACAGCATCGTGATAACACTCCATAAAGTATTTTGTAGTCCCCGGGTACATTTGACGTCCGAGCAATCGCCACTTTGATTGACGCTCGTGGATTGTTAAACAGAATAATTATATTGCGTTTAAGCAATGGTTTCGGCTGGACAGTACCCTGGGCAAATAAATTTTTGCACTATTAGAAAGAGCTGAGAGTGCGTGGTGACAGTATTGTGAAACCCGTTGAATTTCCACGTTACCGCCCACCGCTTAGCTTGCTCCATTAAATCATCCACCACGAGCAAGTTGTTGTTGGTGAAGGCATAAATCATCAACATTCAGATTCTGGGATATCCTTGCACAAATTAATGTCAGACAATTGAAGTAAATCATCATAACAAAGTCCTGCCAGCAATCATACAACCAAACAATGTTTTTCAAATTATCATGGAAATGATATTCAATACCTTTTCCCAACAAAAGTTTTACAAAATATGACGTTCCAGAGATTGAAGCCCGACTCAGACCAACTGAAAGGGGTGTGTGAAGTCCTTGAAATCGAAATCGAACATCCTGACCCCCCTCTAATGCATCATCTGATCAGTAGCCACAAGGAAGTGTGGTGAAAGCAGACAGAAGCCTACTTTATTATAGACCACCTGAAACCTTTTCACGACGGATTTGTTGTGGCATTGGTGAGAGACTTTATTTTCCTCACAATGTCGTCCGTCTGAGCCAGGATGTATTTGGATCTTCATGCGACTCACATCTGTCAACCAGACTCAATCAGAGCGAGACAGATAGCTTGGGAATGTTTAAGCATTCAGGTTATCCCCTTAGGCTTCATGCACATTTTTACCTTTGACAGTTTCAAACCAATACGATTTAGGCCCGCTCGAGCAAAAGACCGTTAAGATGGTCATCATCGTCTATTATCGCAGTAAGATCCCCTAAATAATCCCCCCAACGAGGCTTCCCAGTCCCCTTTCCCTAGACACGAATACGACACTGTCCTGTTCAGAGTATAACAGTCCGGTCGCCGAGTCTATCCCATCAATTCGTACAATTCCAGTCGTGGGGCGTGTGCGTAGTAAAAGGCGCCCTACAAAAACATGCACATCGCGTGCCCTTTGCAAACGTCCTCTTTAGACGAGTCTATGCTGGACGAGACTACGTCTTCTGCATGAATGAGAAATACGTCCATGTGTCGGTATTGCCAAAACGATTCTGGTGAATCTTCAAGGTCGCTCACCAGAGTCCCGTTTGAGGCAAGTTCTGTCTTAAAGAGAAGCGCCCCCACAAACTATGCCAGAATTAATGTTGTGATTGCCCTCCGGCGCGTTGTACTATCTGATCTTTTCAGGGCGAGTTGAAATCCCCTCTTTTTCAAAATAGTCACAATTAATCCCTTCGCAGCATCCGTGACAACATCGAAGGGCGCCCGAACGCCTTGCTGTTTCAAACACAAGAACGTTTTTTACATATTTACAGCGAACAAACTGTCAGACTGTGTGGAAAATGCCAAACCTCGTCTAGCTTGGTACCACATAACCCTCTCGATGGCTTTTAAAGCTCGATAGTGACCCAAAAACCGGAAGAGCGCTCTTGCCTTGTCCGTATGGGTCAGCCTGGTCTGTTTTTTGGGCGTGACACAATCACGCGGCCCAAAGGGGAAACATGAGTTTTCTTGGCATCTGTAGGGGATAACCGGGTGCAGTAATTTGCGGAGGGTACACGGTCGCTTGACAAGGCGTAATAATTTTCACTCGTATCCAAATCTTTGAAAATGATTTGGGGTGTTTCAATCGGGTTAGCTTTTCCTCGCCTGAAACAATACGGGTAGAACTGGTGAAGTCCAGATACTTTATTTTCTCATCACCAGGTCACTTTAGTGATAGAGTTTATAGGCGTGCGATCACCCCACCGTACAAGCGTCTCGCGGGTTCAATCTCTCTGGCGCGGATAATCAGTCATAAAATCGAACACGGACGCGGTCGGTTTTTTTCATATCGGTCCATTGGCATTCCCCAAAGAACTTCGATTTGGCAAACCGTAAAACGCGTTCCGCAGAATTTTCGATCTATCGTCAAACTGGTTCCTGAAACCCCGTAGGGTACTCGGACATAAGGGATGCGTACCGATAGGTTGTAAACGACACAATGACCATGAACATACAACCCGCGTACTCTAGACCGTGTCGAATACCATCGCGTTCATATGTATCTCCGTCTAAAGAAAAAGTACTTACCGATCGATACATCGCCGTGGTTTAAGGCGTGGTGTTACTCTTAACGTTTCGAGTCGTTGTAGGGAAACTCGATCCATTCTCCATTCTAATCCGCACCGCTTGAGTAAGTCTTTATTCTGATGGACGTAACGCTTGTTATGAGTGAGGGCGAGCGTGTTATCTGGTGAGATAATGTGTTGTTTGAAAGATCCCCATACGATCAGCCGGCGATCGTGCGGGAACGAAAAAGGTCGAGTATGGTACAATGTATTGAAAGACTCCCTGTATTTCATACATCCTTCACGAAATAAAACACGTCGTTATAACACCGTACTCTGTAGTTCTTTCTTGAAGTCAAAGAACTTACCCTCAACCCGTCTGGTACCAACTCGCAAAACATGTGTCTTTCTTTGACCCGAACTGTATCGAAATTGTAGAGCTTTTTTGTCAGGGTAATGGCCCAAAATAGTTGCTCAATTTTTCCCACCCTGTTTAAAAGGGGGGGAAGTAACCTTTTTCAGTCGTGCGTTAAGTCTAACGCCGCGGGCATTTTGGCAAGAGCCATTGGGGAAAATATGAGTAGCTTATCGATATAAACTCTGGCATAGTATAAGACGCACCCTCATCGTAACATGAAAAATTAAATTTGGGCACCTTGCATTATAACCGGAAACGCCATCCCGGCTTTGCAGAAAAACACAAGAATTAAAAAAGGAGTCAAAACGGGATGAAATAATGCGCTATGAAGCAGTAACCAGTATATCGCGTGTCGAAGCGATTGATAGCTTAGGCGATACAGTCGGTACCGTGAGCGGTAAATTTCTCACCCTTTTTGAATGGTGATGGCGCAACAAAAATAGGCCTCGGGTCTACCGTTTTCGTACCGTCGTTTCAAAATCGTAGAATATGTATTTTTCCTTTCTCACACGTTCCTTAGGCGGTGAGGGGCTTGTATGAAGCAGTGATGCTCACCAACCCCCGTCAGACGCTCCCGACAATGCACACACTGTCCGAGGCGCATGTGTGTTTGGTTTTCTTGACGCCGCGGTTTAACGTCATAACGTGGTTACATATTTGCAAAATGTTTTTTTTTTTTTTTTTATAATATCGCAGGCGGGGTGTTCCTAACCAGGAGGTGAGTTTTGTTTTAGCATTCGAAGCAATAGGCAGAATTACAAGTAGCGCAGACAATCTGGGCAATGTATGATCTTACTGGGAACGTGTAACAATCGGCGTCCGAAACCATGGTTGCAACATGCTTACATCGAGGGCTCTGCGACAGCTATAACTATTTTATAGCAGAATGAGCACACGTATCCTAGAACCCAGAATCCCTCCAATTCAGTATCATGACATAATGATCTTGTGGATGTATAAGAAAACTGTTTTTTGGTGGGGGTTCGTCAGATTTTTTAAAACGTTTTCTAGATCATAGAATTAGATCTGTAAAATACACACAATTTTAATGTCTAAGCGCTCGTTCAAACGATGCTATGGCGTCAAGACCGATTTGATCTTGGATGAGAAGCCGGCATTGTTTTGGATAGTGGTAGCCAGTTTTTTCTAACTCATCTCGGGTATATGGGGTAGAAAACAGGCGAGACAGATGGAAAAGCACAAATTAATCGAAATATTTAGGGCAGAATAAGTTCGTCTTTTTTCTTTTAATCAACCTCATCAACAGCAGATCTGTTAGTTTTAAACGGCGACCCCCACCTTGTCGGATAAAAGACTAACAGACGCGTCGATTTCCAACGACTGTCAGATAGTAACCGCTGTTGCTCGGGTAAAACTTTTTCAATTTGATCAAAAACCGGATCTATTCATAATATTACCGCAAGATAAAATCCCGCTGTACGGGTTCTTGGAGAACTGGGAGCTGACAATGTAATATTGATTATGGGCTCCCTCGGTCGAATCCTCTAGCAAAAATTAAACAATCCCTGCTAACATGTCGTGTAAGTAAGAATGATAAGAGCCTAAATCTGTAGATAATCTCGTCTCAGATTCATATTCCTTCTCAGGAGTTACGCCATTGAAACGAGGGTCGGTAAAACATGATATCCGTTAATGTCCCCACCGTCGTCGAATCAATCTATCGATGTCGGTGCGGTGTAATCGAGGCTGTGGTAGTAGAATCAACATATCTATGTAGATGTTTTGATGCATCATCACCGTCAGGGAGGTTTGGTGTTAGCGATGGTTGGTTTGTTTAAATCACCGCGAATTGTACAACAGGATCGAATAAATTCATAATTGGATTACCGCAATTCGAAAAGATCCAATTACGACGGGTTGCGAATATTCAAATATAACCAAAAGTCTTCTAAAGATTCGGAAGTATAACTTAAGCATTTCGATGTCGTCCGGTGACAGTTCTGTATCGTCAAAGCTTTTAGCAACCCTCCATTTTTAGATTTCAGACAACAACATAAATATAAAAAGCCCAACTACCACGAAATAGTACAACATCAGAGTATATGTACAAAGTCTAAAAAAGCAGACATGAAATAGAAATAAAATGAAATGCCTGATTGATAACACAGCTCTATCTGTACTCATCCGACTGTTTCAAGGAGAAATAGAAGAAGAATGATGATCAATAGTATCAGTTCGCGATGGAATTCGGTGAACATCTGCTCGTTTCTATTGACAGCGAACAAATATTTCGTCACACCAAATTTCGAATAAAAAATCGATCTTGCGTATCGATTCTGTCATGTACTTCCTGCTGAGAATTTGCGAAGATCTCCTGCTAAATGAGGATAATCTAGTAGTGTTTCGATCTGAAGCATCACAACAAAGACAAACCTGAACTAGCAAGTGTTTCTAATCTACCAAGTGAATCAATATGGGCGTTGCGATGCCAGCAATGGATTTTCTCTACGAACGGTTTGTGATCGGTGGGTGCATCACGAAACTGCTTCCAATGATTCTACTGAATCAATAAGCGCATGCATCAGAGGAGTAGGATGCTCATCATCACCGTCGGCCAAAAGCAAATAGAGCAGTTCGCTTTGTACAATTCACAGCGATATGCCCTTGGATTCTTCGTCCGACGCATGGTGATAGCATTGTTTCATCCATAGTCTGAGTAGTTCTATGACCCGATACCTCGTCGTCGAGCCCCTCCCCAAAGAAACCCACAGGACCATGCTTCCGTTGGATCGCTATTCCCAATCCGTCAGATCATTATGCTTTCCGCTCTAACCATTGTGGTAGAAAAATAACAAAATCATAATCGTCTTGTTCAATTTAGATTTTAAACTTGCGATAATGTAGTACGTCTTACCGTAAAACACTGTCGTATTAGGACGAGATGGAAAGTATGCTTGTCCGACTGGTATGATGGACCAGCAGACTGGTTGATAGCCAAGGTACCGGAGGGGTAATGCAGGAGGCGGAGTAGCTGGTGGGTGTAGGTAGATGGCCTTAGGGATGGGGCGGAAGGAGAACCCGGCATGCGGGGTGATACGACTGGGGGTGTGGGTATCTGCAAGAGCGGTGGGGTATTCGGGACGAGCAGGAACCGGCGGTCTTTCTGACTTTTCTCAAAGGCTCTCACAGGTCCCTGCACTCTCAGCCGTCATTATGAACATGTGGAAGTCCACGACATCTAATCGCAATAAAAATTATGGAAAATAAAATAATTCAGTTTAATAGGTATTATCAATATAAAAGGGTTCGTCACATCGTTCATTAATGGCTTGGAAACACCAAATTCCGATGTTCGGGGTATTTGTGAGCCTGGAAAATAGAAAACCTGTTTAGTCATGAATGGACAAATTGGTGAGATGATTTTATACAACATCAACTCGGAATATAAAACCCAACGCATGTAATGTAATCCACATACTACAACCTTCATTCAGCTCGAGAGGGTAACTGACGCTAGATATCTAAATGGGGTTCTTTTAACAATTAAGACCCAACACACACACACACACGACACACACACACACGCACACACAGCACACGACACACCTAACAAAAATAACAAATAAAAAAATATATAGTAAAATATTCAATAAAATAAAAAAATAAAGTAAATGAGAAAAAAAAAAAAAATAAATATATATATATATAGTTACTTAAATAAAAATAAATAAATGAGAAAAGAATTAAAATAATTTATGTAAAAAAAAAAAGATTAACGATCCAAAATGCAATCAGCATATCATACCATTACAACCACTAGATGACCGATATCACAAATCAACGTGTCATACGCAGTTCAACCACTAGATGACTATTTCACAAATCACCTATGTCATAACCATTTACAACTACTAGATGGACCTATTTCACAAATCAACGTGTCATACGAGTTACAACCACGAGATGGAGCCTATTTCCAAATCAACGTGTCATACCAGTTACAACCACAAGATGGACTATTTCACAAAATCAACATGTCATACCATTACAAGACCACATAGATGGACCTATTTCACAAATCAACGTGTCAAACCAGTTACAAACCGGCAAGATGGACCTATTTCACAAATCAACATGTCATATACCTCTACAAACCGCAGATCACCTATTTCACAAATCAACACGTCATACCAGTACAACCACAAGATGGAACCTGAGTTTTCCACAAATCAACATGCATACCAGTGTACACCCACAAGATGACCTAGTTTCACAAATCAACAATTCATGACTAACCAGTTTACAACCAAAAGATTGCACCTATTTCCAAATCAGGATGAAGTACACACATGCCCGTGCTAAGGATGCGATGTGGCGGCAGTATTTAAAAGCACTAACAACAACAACATTAACTTTCAGACAGTGGTTAAAAACATGCTTTTAGGTTGTTAAAACATCGCGAAAACAAACCAATCTAACTAACTTCAGAACTATGTAACTGCAAAATGAAGATCGGTCCTACAGTCACGTTAGTGATATGGGATCGATTAAGGAAGAAAAAAATATTTGTCGCTGTTTAAATTGTCGTACATTAGAAAAACATTGTAGCATGCTAACATCAACCTAAATTAAGGAGCCCAGACTTTTCATAATAAAAGCCATGGTATAATAAAATTAAAGCGTAACAATGATAGAGATTTTGGAACATCCTGCAGCATCAAACTCGCCGGAATAAAATGATCAGAGAGCAGATAATGGGGAGGTAATGGGCAGATAAAGCAGTTAAAAACATCAGACAGCGGATAAAAATAACAGATAGCCGAGACAATAACTGTAAAAGCTACAATGCATAGAGTAAACAAACATCAGATCAAAATAATATAGTTAAAAACAATCTGTTAGATAAAACAATTCTATAACTGCCAACAACTACTCGACCACTGATGTAAACCAGTAATAAAGTATTCCCTAATGTATAAAAACAGTATATTAATATAACCTAAACACTTACTTTTATTGCGATCTTGACGAAGGTGGGGCGGCTGATGGTCGGCAGACTAGCGTGGTTGACAAATGTTCTTTTAATGCGTTTGGCTGGAATCCCAAGCTTTATTATACACCAGTATCACTGGTGAAAACAGTACTCTTTCGCCGCTGAGAATGGAGGTATTGCATAAGGGAATACTTCGCAACCAGGATGTCGCATCGCTAGCGTTCCGAACCAGATCGGCAGCCAGAGTCACGTAATATAAAGCAAGCTGTCAAACGGACTGGTAAATGTCCGCATTGGTTTTTAACAAATACCTATCCATCCGTGTGTATCCAGTAGATAGAGTGGTTACTGCTTTGACAGCTGACACACACACACACACACACACACACACACACACACACACACAGCACACCGACATCACAGACACACATCACACACACACACACTGAAAGCATACATAGAGACACGGTGCTTTTTACTTTTATAGACACTGTAGTCACGGACTGTTTTAGTAGTCTAGACATTGTAAACCTCATTCGTGAAAAACACTGTTTTGTTGTGTTTAACAACTTTTAACTGCATGTCAACCATGATACAGTTAAATTAGTTTATAAATAACCCATTTTCATTTATACTCCCGTTTTACACTAAACCGTTTCAACTGTTAAATTGTTTTATAAATCATTTCAGGTTTATACATTTATAAAATCTATGTTTTCACTCTAGTTTCATTTGAATAATATTTTAAACGATCAACTTAGTTAAATTATTTCATAACCATTTCATTTACACAACCAGTTTTAACTATATGTGCAACTTTAGTGAAATATTTATACCATTTCATTATAAAGAAAAAGTATGTTTCAAATTTAGTGTATAAATATTTATAACCATTTCATTTATACATTATTAAGAATAAGAATGTTTCAACGTTAGTTAAATTATTTATAACCATTTCATTTATACATTTAGAGAAATATGATTTCAAAACCTGAGTTAAATATTTTATCACCATTTTCATTTAACATCATTTAAACTAATATATAGACGTTTCAACTGTTAGGTAAAATATTTATAACCATTTCATTTACACCCATTTAAACTATACATTTTCAACATAGTTATAAATTATTTAATAACCATTTTAGAAAGACCAGTATGTTATTTCAACTCTGCTTTTCATTTTGAATAATATTTTAAACGATAGACCCCTGTTTATGTAACATTGTTTCAGGATATCAGAGCAGACATGGAGGGGTAGGCCAAGAATCCCCCGTGACAACACTTGCAGA
>CM060638.1:27191815-27234315 GCA_030578275.1 Meda fulgida
TTTCATTCAGGGGTGCGTTTTCCAAAAGCAACGTTAGCCAACTATGGTCGCAAGTTCTGTCGTTATCAGCAGTTCAACGAGTCGGTGTTTCCCGAAACCATCGTTCTAATGAACATTCGCAAACACATCGCAGAGTTGTGCGTTTGTAACGACAGATGTGGTTAGAAGCAGAGTGTCTTGTTTGCATGACATGTGGACTCAATAAATCCTTATCTCGAGCCAAATAAGCAAGCTGACATTCAGTGCAATATGTACCTTTTATTAAAAGACATACAAATGTAATTTACGTCTTTTAGTTTGTCAAGAGATTTAAAGCGTTGTTTTTGAAGAGTGTGCATGTGTGAACGTGCTCTAGTAAGTAAGAACGAGACTATGATTAAATCTGGATATAAAACAAAATAACTGAGAAAAATGAGAAATAGTCATCAAATGCATGTCCGTAATTTATAGCAAAACATCTAGAGTTAATTCGATCTCAAACGGATTCATTAAAATGAGTTATTTCTCCACCACGTGTGTGACATCATTAACCAATGTGGTTGAACGACCAATTTGCGACAATATGGTTTCGGGAAACAGTCGTGTCTAGCTAGTTGATTTCTTCAACGATGCATCGTACTATGGTAGTTAAGCAGCGAGTTACGGCGTTGTACGGGAAACACACTATAGAGTAGTTGCTAGGGTGTTCTGGGTGGTTGCTAAGTGGGGTCACTAGTCTCTAGATTTGGTTTCTCCTTTTTTTTTTTGTACACGTTTTCTGGTCCAATTAATAATATTTTACGCCATACCTGATTGGTGGTCCATGTCTGCTTGTCCGTCCATTCTCTGTGGTTCCTGATGTACCACCACTGGATCTCCAGCGAATAGGACGGTGACCCCGCGCCTCGAAACGAGCAGGCCATCTCCACGTCCTGACCGCTCTGTGCCGAGATGTCATGAGGGACCTCTGTGAACACCGCTGAGGAAGAAGACATGAGAGGTTATTTAACGGAGAACTATTATGCCTCTTTTTACTAGATGTAATATACAGGCAAACCAAAAATTATTCATAATTTTTTATATATTTTTTTACTAGTAGGTGCATTATAGTTCATTTATGTAAGTGAGGAGAGCAAAATAAAGTAAACTGTGACCCAAAAATTCTGACTACCAGTAGCATTTATAGAAATTATTCAGGCACTTTGAGCTGACCATGTTTTCTGAAGTGTTTTTTCTGTAATTGCTAATGCTCTTTTTACACAGACTGAACAACATGAAGCATTGCTTGGTAATAGTTTGAGCTAAACTGGTATTATCTAATTGTGTAGTTAAATTTAACATCTGACAGATATTTAACATAATTCATCTGTGAGACAGTCTAACAGAAGGATGGACAAAACCAGTGAAATATTAACTGATTTCATAACTCATATTTTATTAACATTTTCTAAACTATAGCGAATAAACTGTGATAATGTGAGAAATGTTGAAGGTGTCTGAATACATTTTGGTTTGACTGCAAGTCTCAGGTGTCCGCAGAATGTGCCTGTGAAGTTTCAGCTCAAAATACCCCACAGATCATTTATTATACCATGTTGTAAATGCATCTTTGAGTGGAAGCAAAGACATGTATACACGTGCATGTATCTTTAAATGCAAATTAGCTGCTGCCCCGCCCCCTTTCCAGAAGAGGGCGGAGCTTGTGCAGCCTCAGATACTCTGGCAAAAACTAAAACATATGTTTGGTTTTGATTATCATCTCTATTGTCGTCACGCTCACTTGACATTGCAGATCTTCATCATCATGAAAGTTATTCATCTGCATGTGTTTAAAAGCCATATCAGTCTAAACTGGAACTTATATATGGTTTTCTGAGCGCACACATCTGAAGCACGCGCACAGAGAGCAACATTTCAGACGGTGCACCTTTTTAAACACTGTTGACAAAGTGCTTTACAGAAGAGAAATACAAAGAAAAACATGTAATCAATTTATAGAAGTAAAATTAAACAAAATGCAATAATAAAATAAATCAAGGAAAGGATCTAAAGAACAAATGTGTTTTAAGATATTAAAACACAAAACGAAAGAAAAATGAGAAATGTTGTCTTGGCAATCAGTTCATGTTTATTTAATTTCAAGTATTATTTTTAATTTTTATGGGTTTAGTTTTAGTTTTAGTTAATGATAAAAACACTGCAACAAGCATGGCAAAAAAAATTGACCCATCATATTTGCACTGAAAGCAAGCGTGAATACGTATTGAGAAATTAGAAAAGCTTTCATGTGACCTGAAATATGATGCACAAGACTTCATTTGTGGTGCGTTTGTGTCATTTCTGGAGCTCAGTTGTTTCAGTTCCCGTTTATTTTGAGTGCATTCAAAAAGAACAGCGTGAACATTCTGCAAAACATCTCCTTTTGAGTTTCACAGAAGAAACGTACGACATGTTGACAGAATGTTTATTTTTGATTAAATATTACCTTTAACGTCTGAACTATACAAGTGAACCACTTTAACAACCCATGGCAGGAAGCCTAAACATCTCGTATTTGTGTTGAGACCGATGTCGATTGAACAACTCAATCTTCCCTCTTCTCATTTTTTTTTTTTCAAGATACCATTATCATCTCAGATAACATTTTGGAAAATGTCCAACACCTGAACGGCCAACATCAGATCCGGAGATATCAGTGAACGTTCAGAGGCTTTATCGCAAGAAAACAAGCATCTAGCTACTGGATAAAGTTGTTCTCAGAAGCTAAAACACTCAAGTGCACCGTTTCCCTTGACTGACCTCGCGAGTGAAACAAGCTCATCCGCGACTTCAGACAAACACAATTCAATTATCCTTCACGTCAAAGCTTCGAAGATACGAGTCCCCCTCCACCGAACACCGGCCGAAGCGCAGAAGAGACGCCGTCAGAACGAACCAGCGCAAATCAGTGTGGAGGAATCATTTCTCTCTTATCAATCCTTACAGGCCCTGCAGGAAGTGATGCGCACCCTTCAAAGAGAAACCCCGCACACCTGACGGTCCACAGGAAGTCATGAATCCCTGGAAAACATTGCAGATATAAGGCGCTTTCGCAGATAAATTAAATTGCATTGCTGGAGAAATAACTGCGATGTTCAGTAGCATCACAGTACTTTTTTAGTATACTCAAAATAAAAAAAAGACATGTATATTACCATTTAGGGTCAGAAATATATTCAGGCATTAAATTGATCAAAAGTCACAGTAAAGACATTTATAATGTTACAAAAGATTCTATTTCAAATAAATGCTGTTCTTTTAGAACTTTCTCTTCATCAAAGAATCCTAAAAAAGAACATGTATGACAGTTTCCACTAAAATATGAAGCAACATAACTGTTTTCAGCATTGATAATAATCATAAATGTTTCTTGAGCAGCAAATCAGCATATTAGAATAATTTCTGAAGGATCATGTGACACTGAAGACTGTAGAAATGGTGCTGAAATTATCACAAGAATAAATGACATTTTACTATATATTCACAGAAAACCATTTGTTTGGAATTCTAATAATATTTAACAGTAAAATCTTCCCTGTATTTTTTATCAAATAAGTGCAGCCTTGGTGACAGGCGCGCTGGACGCTGTTTCATGCGAGGGGGGCTGAGGGTTGGAAAATATGTGACGTCATTATGTTATGGCTGACGACAAGACATGACATTTCTCTGTACTGTGGTCTAGCATTAAAGAAAACATTTAGTTTCATATGTATGTTTAAATATTATAGGCTAGTGTTATTTTTATTTAATCAATGTTGATTATGAGAGTGAGCATGCAGCGTGAGAAAGATATAATACATGAGATCATGGGATACGCAAAATGTCTGGAGACATGTCACATGGAGTGGTAATACATCATTTTTACCTTCACTAAGTTATTTTTTTGTTTGTAGAAAGACTCTTTTAAAAGATTTTCATTTAGTATAAATTGTATCTTAATTTTGATCAATGTTTTATCAACCAATTGCCTGTATTTAATAAATAAGAAGCAAATATATAGCAGACAATGTAAGGCGCCGGCGATCACTTGCATTGCACGTGAACTGGAGGGCGCCGAAACTCAGCTCGTGCCTCACAGATTTGAGAAATATAGGGTATCTATTAGCTTGAAATGTCTACTTTTGAACGAAACTACTCTCTGATTTGCCTAATCAAATGTGCATTTCTCTCTGGCGTTCATGGCGAGTCCGCATAACTTCATCTTTGCAGCGACACAGAAAACACCTGTTTATTATAAACAATTAAATGTCTACTTGCTATTTTTGACACATT
Source organism: Meda fulgida (assembly GCA_030578275.1). Taxonomy (NCBI): domain Eukaryota; kingdom Metazoa; phylum Chordata; class Actinopteri; order Cypriniformes; family Leuciscidae; genus Meda; species Meda fulgida. Next base: position 27,196,106 of record CM060638.1, read on the forward strand.
AATAATCATTACTTTCGCCGGTTCTTTGTGGCAAGCTTTATGAGCTCGGCAATATTAGGCTACGTAAGCGCTCATCCTGTATAGCCTATTTAAGTAATTAAATCAATATAAAGGGGCGATGAGTGGCTAAAATGAACAACTACTAGTCGACTAGCGAAAAAACTTTAGTCGGAGGCAGTCCTCAATCCACATATTTTCGAACCAGCAGGACATTCTGGGTTTAGCGCCCGACCCTGAGCGGAATGAGCGAGCGGAGCGGGACATTCAGATGTACTGTTGTCAAAAAACTCAGTACTTCGGTACCAAGTCGGTACTAAAAAGATTAAACGGTTACGGTACCAGCTTTTCTTAAGTACCGGTAGTACCGAAGTACCGGGTTAATCCGGTTCTTGATGCGCTGTCCGAAACTGAGACGTGGCGACCGGTGGCGCTGCTAATGCGGTAGCTCTGAATCCACTTGTTGACAAGAAAGGAGGAAAGAGCCACATATGGAAATATTTTGAATTAGGCTAATGTCACGTTGCCATAAGGGGACGTTCACGTGTGCAAATTCGTTATTTCGAATGTAGGCGCGCGGCAAGTGCGCTCATAATAGAAGCGACGTGCGAGCTTGTTTTTCCAGGCGCGCCGCTGTTCATGGTTGCATAGCGGAGACACGGGAGAGCAAGCGCTTGTGGAAAGAAGGAGAAAGCGATGCGAACTGCGCTCTTCACGACGAGGAAGTATCAGCAAAGAATTAACTGATTTCTAGCCCTTGCATTAGAAATCAGCTGCAGGGTTCTCAAGCTTTGAAGACAGGCATTTTTGTGACATTTTTATCTCCTGTATAATTTGGTAACACTACAATAAGATACCATTCATTAACATTACTTAATGCTTTATCTATCAACACATTGAGTGAACAATATACAATAAACATTAATTAATGTTTGTGAATGTTATTTTATACAAACACTTGATTGTTCATGTTTGTTTACTTCATTCATTGTGCATTAAATAATGTTAACAGATAAAACTTTTGATTTTAAAAATGTATTAGTAGCCTACATTTTTAAATTAACCCCAAGGAGAATAATTGCTACAGTATATAACTATTGTTTATTGTTAGGTCATTTTATCTAATGTTATCTAACAAATATAATCTTATTGTAAAGTGTTTTTAATACAGTTTCCATCTTTGTAACTGTGATATACACTTTAATAATGTATGTAAATTTAATCTAAATTAAGCTTTGGGAAGTTGGTACCAAGAACCATGGATTTTCACTGGTATTGGTACCGAATACTGAAATTTTGGTACCGTGACAACACTATTCAGATGCGCTCTCCGCTCATGCTCTGATCGGAACAAGCATGACAAATTCAAAATTTATTTCATTTTCTCCGTAGCTTGAACACTCACTACATTATCAAACACAGCATGTCTATATTCTTTTTTGTTTTTTTCCTCACGTTTTTTAGTACAATATTATGGGTTCAAAAACATGAGCCCGAACTTTTGAATGGTAGTGTATACAGGTTTAAATATCTAATATGAGGAAGAGTTCCAGTCTAATAATAATAATTTGTTACATTTATATAGTGTTTTTCTGGGTACTCAAAGCGCTTTACATAGAAGGGGGGGAACTCCCACCTCCGGTCTAGTGTTCCTCTAAACACACACACACACACGTCAGGTTCTCTGCGTGTGCTGCTCAAACGAGCTCCGAAACGAATGAATCCCTCAACATATGGCTAATAACACACCCAAATCCTCTTAAGTGATTCCTCCAGAGCGCCTCTTCATTTACCCATAATCCCATTCAAGGGCAACAGTCAAACTTACAGGGGTCCCAAGCCTTCCGTCCAGACAAAAGGCATGCTGGGAAATCTGCACACGCTCCGATCACAGCCTGGAGATAAGTCATTTGTTCATTATGCATAAATGAGTACATATCATGAAGCAGAAAACTGATGAATGAATATATGAATTCGTATCACATAGAAAAAGGGTGATTAAAGTCAAATCAGCTGGATAGATAGATAGATAGATAGATAGATTAGAGACAGACAGATACACAGACAGATAGACAGATAGACAGACAGATAGATAGACATAGAGAGACAGACAGATAGACAGACAGATAGATAGACATAGAGAGACAGACAGATAGACAGACAGACAGACAGATGGAGAGACATAGAGATATAGATGAGAAACAGACAGATACAGACAGACAGACAGACAGATAGACAGACAGATAGACAGACAGATAGATAGACATAGAGAGACAGAAAGATAGACAGACAGACAGACAGATAGAGAGACATAGAGAGACAGACAGATAGACAGATAGATAGATATAGATAGATAGATATTACTATTCTTAAATGTGTGTGTTATTATTAGTGCTGTCAAAAGATTAAAATATTTAATCGCGATTAATCGCATTAATGTCATAGTTAACTCGCGATTAATCGCATTAATGTCATAGTTAACTCGCGATTAATCGCATTAATGTCATAGTTAACTCGCGATTAATCGCAAATAATCGCACATTTTTATTTATTCGAAATATCTCTTGATTTCTTTTTGTCCCATTATTTTTTTTCTCATTTTAATGCTCTTATCAACATGGAAAAGTGGATCGGCTTGCTTTGTGCAAATGTTTTTTTTTTTTTGAAAACAACTTTGGCATATACTGTGTTCAATTTCACACATTGAACACATTCTCACTTGGAGCAAATAATCTCTCACACACTGTAACACTGTCCATCAATAAAAGGGTGAAAGAAATACTAACGAGGTCCTGATATTGACGAGGGGGCGGAGAATTCGTGTCAGCTGTACGTGTGTTTGTGTGTGTTTGTGTGTGGCCATCAAGTGATATTTCAGACTGGACGTGCTGCGATGATAGCTCAGTTCACAACGACAAAACACACAGATCACTTTGGTCTTGTCAATGGAAGCATTTGGCAACTTTTTAAAAGTAAACTTTCCATTCAGAATCTTATTGCCATCCATTTCGCCGTCTCGCGCTCATCATCCACTCAAAACGTAACGTTAACCCAGCCTACTTCTCCTTGGCCGGATCGCAAGCCCAAACAAGTGTGTGCGCGTGCCTGTTGTTTTCGGTCTAGCTAGATCCGGTGTGGTGTTGTAGTTTAACTTTCAGACAGGACGAAGAATGCGCAGCGTCAAAAGTTGAACTATTTCGAACTTTGACCGTGGCGTGCGCGCCACTGCGCTTGCGCTTTGGTTGACAAAGCAACAAAACGTCCTCGCGCGGCACAGCTTAAGCCATTGAAATCATGATTGAAATGAATGGGTTTCATAGCGCAGCGCCACGCATGCCGCATCCTGTTGCAAAAGCATGTAAAAAACTACAAAGTTTGCTAGGCCAAAAAGAACGTTAATCTCACGATAAAAAATTGACGCCGTTAAAATGTGTTTGCGTTAACGCCGTTAATAACGCGTTTAACTGACAGCCCTTTTAGTTATTATACATAAATGTTTGTGTGTGTGTATATATAGTCAAACCTGAGATTTTCTCTGGCATCGTTTCCCTCCACAAAAGCTCTTCTAAAGCGAGCCGAAGCCTCTCCGGGACAGAGATGACAGGGAAGTGTTGCAGTAATTACTGCTAGCCCATCTGCATATTATAATTGGGGTCCTGGGGCATCATTATTTCACAGGAAAAAGGCAGATCAGATACAAGAGCGACATCCGCGTAATCACCATCTCCATCAGACACTGAGTCTGTTCGACCCAGTCCATCAGCACAACAAACTCTTTAATGAAAAACCAGACGAGATGAGCGGAAAACGCCCTAAATATCGCAGCGGGGAGCGAGGCGGAGGCTGTGTTCATTTCAGGGAGACACTCATTTGAAGAAGCAGGCGGCAGGTTTCTCGTCCCGAGCCTTTGAAATGTGAATCTCTGCTTGATTGAGTTTAGATCAAAGCGCCTCGCACAGTTATTCTGTTGAGATGCTGTGAAACACAATCGAGACGCTACAACATCAGCTGCCCTGAAACATAATACATGCACAAAGAATCATAAAACCACATCAGCCAGGATAGATGCCGCTCAACACTTTTACATGCACAACAATATCTGCCACGCTTGACAGTTGTAAAATACTGAATTAAATTAAATATGCATGTTTTTCCTGCACATCTCTTGTGAAAATAAGGGAGATTGTTCACTCTTCATTTGAGCAAATTAATATTAAAGAGCTTTTTGACATGTTCATCTTACTTTAGTGTGTAATGTTGCTGTTTGAGCATGAAAAAGCTCTGTAAAGTTACAAAGTTATTCTCTATATCGTTGTCAGTGTTTCTGAACTCCCTGAAACGCCTCCATTGTGGTTTTGAGTTTCTTCCGGGAACGAACGAGTCACAATATTCCTCATTTAAATAATTAATATGCAGAATAAAGGGGCGGGCCTGGTTGAGTTAGTAGTGTGTTGAAACTGGCGGTTATGGTAAGGGGCGGGACATTTCCCAAACACACACGAAGTACTTGACCAATCACAACACACTGATCCAGCCGACCAATCAGAGCACAGAGTGCTTTTCAGAAGGAGGGGCTTCATAGAGACAGGAAGTAAACAGAGCATTACTGACAGACTGGGAAGAGAGGAGCTGCAACAATGGAGAATATGTCACGGAAATAATAATAATATATATATATAATATGTACATCCAGCTGGTTGTTATCTCAGAATAAACGCTGACAGGGTGATCAGTATCAGGTCTTCCATCAGCCTGAAGGGGGTTTATTCTGAGATAACAACCGGCTGGATGTACATTATCCCGATTATTACATGTCTACTTGCCACATAAGTAAATAATTAGACACAAAATATTGATCTGAGTTTAAATATTTGATCAGCTCTTTAAACGCAAAGCTTCCGTGGAGAGAGCAGTTTCAGCGGCAAGTTCAAACTAGAAAGACATTTAAGAGATACGGTATACAGTCTTACAACTTATTAAACTGATTTCGCCACATTAATAATTATGGAGATAAGAGATATTGATCTGAGATAAAACTGTTTTAAATTCGTACCTGTTTGTATCTTATAATCAAACACAGTGCAAAACGGCAGCTGCGTTTGTATGAAACAAGAGAGAGAGAGAGTCAACGATACTGGATGGCATAATTAAATAATTGTACACAAAATATTGATTCGACTGAGTTATAATATTTGATAAGCTCACCAAACGCGAAACTTCCACGTTCCTAGCGATATATAGCGCTGCTGACTTCAGCGACTTCAGCGTTTCTGTTGTTATCTGGGAACATCATACCGTTGGATGGCGCCATTGACCAATCAGAATCAAGTATTCCACAGAGCCGTGTAGTAACAGAAAATAATGAACATTCAAGTAGTGATGGGGACGAGACCGCCTGTGCCGAGTCCGAGTCAAAGTCTTTGAGGAAGCAAGTCTGAGTCGAGATTTTGTCTTGACATGTCAGTTTTGATATTCATGATTTAATATCACCAAAGTTAATAATCAACAGTTAGGCCTACAGACTAAGCTAGATTGGGAATTGATTAGAGGAGCAGTCTTAACGTCTTAATATGGACTTTGCTTTTACTATCATTAAAAAAATCCCTACCACATGCATCATCTTCTGCCTATTTTTCTAAAATGCTTCAACAGTGCTGCTCTGTCATCAACATGTTAAACCCACCCTGACTTTTTTATCATAGTTAGGACATGCAGAGCAAATTAAACATTTTCTAGTGGCATGTCTAAATTAGTAGTATCTTTGCATTGCACCATGGGATGTCATTTTCAAATAATGCCAGTCAACATTGCATTTTATTATTATTGTTGTTATGTGTTGTGTGTTTTTTTATATCAACATAAAAAAAATCTCGAGGACTTGGTCTGAAATTACGAATGCTTCTCCTCCCACTGTGGTCCGAGACCGAGTCAAGACCAAGTCTTTGAAGGGTCGAGACCGAGTCAAGACCGAGTCTTTGAAGGGTCGAGAACGAATCAAGACCGAGTCTTTGAAAGTCTTTGAAGGGTCGAGACCGAGTCAAGACCGAGTCTTTGAAGGGTCGAGACCGAGTCAAGGCCGAGTCTTTGAAGGGTCGAGACCGAGTCAAGACCGAGTCTTTGAAAGTCTTTGAAGGGTCGAGACCGAGTCAAGACCGAGTCTTTGAAGGGTCGAGACCGAGTCAAGACCGGGTCTTTGAAGGGTTGAGACCGAGTCTTTGAAGGGTCGAGACCGAGTCAAGACCGAGTCTTTGAAAGTCTTTGAAGGGTTGAGACCGAGTCAAGACCGAGTCTTTGAAAGTCTTTGAAGGGTCGAGACCGAGTCTTTGAAGGGTCGAGACCGAGTCAAGACCAAGTCTTTGAAGGGTCAAGACCGAGTGAAGACCGAGTCTTTGAAGGGTCGAGACCGAGTCAAGACCAAGTCTTTGAAGGGTCAAGACCGAGTGGAGACCGAGTCTTTGAAGGGTCGAGACCGAGTTTTTGAAGGGTCGAGACCGAGTCAAGACCGAGTCTTTGAAGGGTCGAGAACGAGTCGAGACCGAGGCTTTGAAGGGTGGAGACCGAGTCTTTGAAAGTCTTTGAAGGGTCGAGACCGAGTCAAGACCGAGTCTTTGAAGGGTCGAGAACGAGTCGAGACCGAGGCTTTGAAGGGTCGAGACCGAGTGAAGACCGAGTCTTTGAAGGGTCGAGACCGAGTGAAGACAGAGTCTTTGAAGGGTCGAGACCGAGTGAAGACCGAGTCTTTGAAGGGTCGAGACCGAGTCGAGACCGAGTCTTTGAAGGGTCGAGAACGAGTCGAGACCGAGTCTTTGAAGGGTCAAGACCGAGTGAAGACCGAGTCTTTGAAGGTCCGAGAACGAGTCGAGACCGAGGCTTTGAAGGGTGGAGACCGAGTCTTTGAAAGTCTTTGAAGGGTCGAGACCGAGTCAAGACCGAGTCTTTGAAGGGTCGAGAACGAGTCGAGACGGAGGCTTTGAAGGGTCGAGACCGAGTGAAGACTGAGTCTTTGAAGGGTCGAGACCGAGTGAAGACAGAGTCTTTGAAGGGTCGAGACCGAGTGAAGACCGAGTCTTTGAAGGGTCGAGACCGAGTCGAGACCGAGTCTTTGAAGGGTCGAGAACGAGTCGAGACCGAGTCTTTGAAGGGTCGAGAACGAGTCGAGACCGAGTCTTTGAAGGGTCAAGACCGAGTGAAGACCGAGTCTTTGAAGGGTCGAGACCGAGTGAAGACCGAGTCTTTGAAGGGTCGAGACCGAGTGAAGACCGAGTCTTTGAAGGGTCGAGACCGAGTTGAGACCGAGTCTTTGAAGGGTCGAGACCGAGTCAAGACAGAGTCTTTGAAGGTCCGAGATCGAGTCAAGACCGAGTCTTTGAAGGGTCGAGACCGAGTCAAGACAGAGTCTTTGAAGGAACAAGTCCAAGACAGCAGAAATCGGTCTCGAGACCGGTCTCCAGTACTACATTCAAACATGAAATCTTGTTCAAGTAGAGCCCAAGAACAACATCAAGACTTTGAGAAAGGGTGTAATAGCTCCCCTTTAACCAGAATCTTTATGTGCATGTAAACACAGTCACGAGTCCATTACAACTTTAAATTGTAATAAAATTTCACAATATTACTGGTTTTACAGCATTTTCATTAAACAATGTAGCCTATAAGCGCAAAAAAAAAACATTTTGACCAAACTTTTGACCAATAGTGAATATTATAATATTAAGACGTTTTCAGTAAATGCATCTTTATTAGACGTGTATGTTGTATGTTATATGTGACGTGTAGCGTGGTTGAAGCAAGGATGAAGCAGGATCCAACTGCAGCACACTTTAATCAATAGACTCAGGAAACAGGATACAAGGACAAGAACAACCGACACTAGCGTTAAACATTAGACAAGAACTCACCAAGACAGGCCAGAAACACAGGGCTTAAATAATCAGGGACAAACGAGCTTACAGGATAACAAGGGGGCGGAAATAACAAGAAACACCTGGGATAACTAAATGACAAGACAGGGAACCACTAAACATGACAGGACACAAAACCACATCGTAACATAACCCCCTCCCTATGGGCGGCTCCCGACGCCCATCAAAACAAGCAAAAAAGTTCAGGAGGGCGGTCCTGGGGGAGGGACGGGGGGCCAGGCCCGCACTGGGAACCGGGACCAGGACACGGGCAAGGCGGGCCTGGGCCGTGGAGCAAGGGTGACCAGGGTGGAGCAGGACGAGACGAAGGCCAGGGAGGAGCAGGACGAGACGAAGGCCAGGGAGGAGCAGGACGAGGCGAAGGCCAGGGAGGAGCAGGACGAGGCGAAGGCCAGGGAGGAGCAGGACGAGGCGAAGGCCAGGGCGGAGCAGGACGAGGCGATGGCCAGGGCGGAGCAGGACGAGGCGATGGCCAGGGCGGAGCAGGACGAGGCGAAGGCCAGGGAGGAGCAGGACGAGGCGAAGGCCAGGGCGGAGCACGCTTGGCAGGGGACCAGGGCATAGGAGGCTCAGGTGGAGATAGCACCGAAAAGGTCCATGTCAGCGCTGCCTCCATGGCCCTCTCGTGGGACCTACTACTGCCCCCCCCCCCAAAAAAAAAAATACTTGGGAGAACCTAGGGGGACAACCTCCGGGCTGGCAACGGACTCAGGGACAGTCTCATGGGGCTTGAGAGACATAGGCAGGGCGAGGCGCAGAGGCGGGGCCGGCAGGGCGAGGCGCAGAGGCTGGGCCGGCAGGGCGTGGCGCAGAGGTCTGGGTACGCTCACTGGAGCCTGATAAGCCGAGCGAGTCCTCCTCCTCTTCATTCTGCGACGGCGTTTCACTGGGCTTGACTCGGTAGTCTCGGTAGACTCACTTGACTCAGTAGACTCACTTGACTCGGTAGACTCACTTGACTCGGTAGACTCACTTGACTCGGTAGACTCACTTGACTCACTTGACTCGGGATTCGGCGAAACCTCCGCGGTCTCCGGATTGGCAAATCCAACAGGACCAGTGCGGAATACGGGCTCGAATGGGCATTCGTGAATCGCGGGTTTGGCAAAGCTGCAGTGAGGAGCTGGCTCGGCCGGATCGGACGGGAACGTGGCTATGGTACTGTCCACGAAGCACGCCTCAGCAATGTACCGGTCCAGAGTCCAATCGGTAATGTCACTCGGCATCCATCGGGCGATCCGGTAATCCAGCCCGCTCCGAAACAGGCCTATGAGCTGGATTTCATCGAGCGTTCCTAGATGGCAAATGGAGAGGAAGTCCTTAGCGTAGCTTTGGACAGACTGGTTCTCTTGAAACATTACCGAGAGATATCTTCTCAGGGCCCGGTTGTTGACGACACTAGCAGAGACTGCTGGAGCGACTGCTGGATCCATTTTGCGGTGAGTTCTTCTGTGACGTGAAGCGTGGTTGAAGCAAGGATGAAGCAGGATCCAACTGCAGCACACTTTAATCAATAGACTCAGGAAACAGGATACAAGGACAAGAACAACCGACACTAGCGTTAAACATTAGACAAGAACTCACCAAGACAGGCCAGAAACACAGGGCTTAAATAATCAGGGACAAACGAGCTTACAGGATAACAAGGGGGCGGAAATAACAAGAAACACCTGGGATAACTAAATGACAAGATAGGGAACCACTAAACATGACAGGACACAAAACCACATCGTAACATTATACAGCATTGACACAAATCAATTTTGATTTTTTTGATGATAAAAGTATTAAATTGGAGACCCTTAATCAGACTGCTCTGAACCCAATAACTATCCACAACGTCTGCATCTTGCCATATGAAATCTGATCTGTATGTTCAGTATGGACAATATCTACATCAGCTATGATAGTGATGATGTAATGTAAGCATGATCCTAGGAGACTTTCTCATACATCAGCTGAGAGTAGCTGTCAAGTCTGGAGAGAGAAACCTGGGACTCACGTCGATCATGACATCTCACTGTCAGTGTCACGAGCCGCAGGAGACAACATGAGTGTCAGAGGCAAGACTGTATTTTACACATTCACCCATACAATGCCTCAAAACCACTCGTTCCGTCATTCATTCATTATTTACTGCAGCGCGTGAGGAAAACTAGTGCCTTTGCATCCAGAAACAACAAAAAAATTCATTCACTCTGAAGTACAATCCTAATAATTTTATTTTAAACCACATGCAAACCTGATTTGTAAAAAAAAAGTATATATATATTTAAAATAATTATATAATATATAGTTATAATATATGATTCTTAAAATTGAAAATTATTAATTATTAATTATAAATAAAAAATAAATAATTATAAAAATATATATTGTTCACAAACCCAATAAAAAATATTTATATGTGGTGTAAAATTAGTATAAATAATAATAATATAAAATAATGATATACAAAATGTTATAATCATTATAATTTGCATATAATTCTGATTTTAATGTGTTTGTAAAAATTATAACAACAATAATAAATTTTATAATGAAAAAAAAAATTCATTATATATATATATATATATATATATATATATATATATATATATATATATATATATATATATAATCATAATATATATAAACTACCGTTCAAAAGTTTAGGGTCGGTAAGATTTTTTATGTTTTTAAAAGAAGTCTCTTCTGCTCACCAAGGCTGCATTTATTTGATTAAAAATACAAAACAAACCCAGTAATATTGTTAAATATTATTTCAATGTAAAACTGCTGTTTTCTATGTGAATATATTTTAAAATGTAATTTATTCCTGTGATCAAAGCTGAATTTTCAGCATCATTACTCCAGTCTTCAGTGTCACATGATCCTTCAGAAATCACTCTAATATTATGATCTGATGCTCAAGAAACATTTATGATTATTATCACAGTTGACAACAGTTGTGCTGCTTCATATTTTTGTGCAAACAGTGATTCATTTTTTTCAGGATTCTTTGGAAGTTCAAGAGAAAAGCATTTCATTAAAAAATAAATATTTTGCATTATTATAAATGTCTTTACTGTCACTTTATATCAATTTCATGTGTTCTTTCTGAAGAAAAGTATTAATTTCTTTAAAACAACCAAAAAAAAAAAACCGAATTGACCCCAAACTTTTGAACGGTAGTGTATATATAGTAAAAATACATTTTTGTATGGTTTTAAATCAATATAAATAATAAATAATATAAATATATAAAATTATATAAAAAAATATAATCATTGGATTTTAGAGAAACCACCTCTTGTTTACTACACATGTCTGCTGATAGTCAAGAATATGAGAATATTGTCATGAATATGAGAGCCTGACCTGGAAAAGACACTAATGAGTTCATGAGACAACAGTCATTCATCTCCTCCTGATGTCTCGGGACATTTTCCTCCCAGAACGCAAGCGTGTGAGATCCTTCCTCAAACCTCATCAATGCCTGGACAAACAGAAGGACTGAGCCTGAGATTCAGAGACGCTGTGAGAGAACGTCACGGAGAAAAGCCAAGCCATCGACAACTCAAACAATCTATAGACCTTATGCGCAGAGCAACAAGCGGCCATCTTTACAATATTGTCTTTGAACTTCCGTTTTGTATATTTCTATGGCATTGCTGTCCAGGAGTAATTAGCTTTTGAAGTGGATTTACTTATTGTAGAGTTAATGAAAGTTATCATGTTTAAAGCAGATGTCTTAACAAATGTTAGTAGACCGGGAAGATTTTAAAACGAGCCGTTCATTCATAAATACGCTGTGAAAATACAGACCGGAAGTCTAAAGACAATGAGCGCAGCGCTGAAAAGGGGCGGAGCTACGTGAGCTCTATACTGAGACCGTTTCAAACCAACACGCCTTGAAGCCTTCGTTCTTTTCCTTTATTTCATCAGTTCTGAGTTCTAAGAAAGCACTTCATAACACAATCTAGACTGAGATCGTTTCTGCTGCGGCCCAAAACCAACACGGCTTCAATCATTTGTTCTTTTCATTTCGTTTATTTTATCCAGATTTATACTTCACAAAAGCACTTCATGAAACAATGTAATATTTATTCTCCCCATCACATGCGTTTCTGGGGCGGGTCAGCGCTCGATATTCAAGATGAAAGTGAAAACGTTTGAAATTCCACATGATTCTTGACGGTGGCGTGTCAAACGCGAGATTAAGAGCTTCACTTCAAAGCAAACGTGGCGTTTAATCTGCACTTACCCTCACATAAATGAGCTCTAGTGGCAGTCAAGTGCTCCCGTTGCCCCTGGAAACCAGAGGTGGATCCACACGTACCATCACGTCTTCAGAGCGGGAGAAAAAACACAAAGCAGAACAGCTTTGAGGAGCTCTAGCGTTTACACACACTCACACAATCCCTGGAAAGCCTTAATGTAGACACATCAGCGATCACTTTGAGCTTCCGGTCGGATTGAAAGGCTCGGTGTGGACCTGATATGATCAACAGGGGACAACACTGTAAGCATGCAAACGCCTGAAGATGTTACGTATGTTTACACTCTAAAAAAATGCTGGGTTGTTTTAACCCAATTTTAGGTCAAATATGGACGAATCCAAACATTGGGTTAAAAAAGTCATTTTAAAATGTAACCCAACGGCTGGGTTTGTCCATGTTTGACCCAAAGTTGGGTTGAAACAACCCAGCATTTTTTAGAGTGTATAATACAGGTGAAACCCGAAAAATCAGAATATCGTGCAAGAGTTCGTGTATTTCAATAATTCAAATTAAAAGGTGAAACTAATATATTTAGTATATATAACTACATACATACGCATGATTGATTATACTTTTCAGAGGGCCGACATTTCTGTATTTAAAATCCTTTTTTTATTGATTTCATGTAATATTCAAATTTTCGGAGATTTTGAATTTGGGGTTTTCATAAACTGTAAGCCATAATCATCAAAATTATAACTTTTGAAAGCTATTCTAATTTTTCGAGTTTCGCCTGTACATTTATGAAATGCAAATTTAAAAATAAAGTATAAATTTTAAATTGGTGTTTTCGCAGCGATGCCATAGATTAGGGCTAAGTAAAAACAAAATACTGATTTCTCCATTTTAATTGATTTTCATTTTTATGAACCGATATTGATTCTTAAATGCCAAGAATCGATCTTGCTGTTTTCAGTTGATGAATGAACAGAACATTGTATCACACCTCCCATCCAATAAATCACAATTAGCTTTGTGCTACGTTACTTTTGATATGAAACAAAGTATTACATTTCAAATTCTGTCCATTTTATTACGAAATTTATACTCAGATCAAGCAGCACATGAACTTCAACTTTACTAGTTATAGCATCAAATAAACATGAATGATCATCAGAACGTGTTGAAAGATGCAGTAGAACTTATTGAATTTATATATCATGTAATTATTATTTTTATTCAATCAGTGTTTCAACTGGACATACGTCAATAAAACTGCTTGAGAACAACATGTCACGTAATTTACACGCATTTACCTCAAGCCAACTCAATAAACTCATTAGTCAGCTAAAAAATATTAACTCTAGAAAGGAGCATTGATAAACATATGGACCATAGTACATATTTATTATATTTTTTTTCTGTTCAAGTTTTTATGAAAGCCCCATTTTAAATGTTATATTTATATTTTATATTTTAAAAAAGTAGAAACATAATTATAAAGTATCATAACTTTGTTATTGCATACAAATCAGTATCATTATTTTATCCATCAAATATTATAAAAAGTCTTTCCTTATGGAAATGTACCATGATAACCATAATTACCATAGCTACTGAAGTTACTACAGCCAAACAACAGATTCTGAAAGCTTCCTACTCAGTTTGAAAAATATATGTTATATATTTCATGATTTACTGCTGTCACTATCTATAGAAACCAAATATATCTTAATCTCAAGTGTTTGGTCTGGACAGAAGTGAGATCGTGTGACTTTTAAATCTCCTCACACGAGTGACTGCATCCAAAAACACAAAAAGAAAGGAATATATTCTCTTCTATATTTCCCAGAAAGGATCTCACAAATAGCTCTCAGATTTACTCAAGATACTAAAATCTGCAATAAAAAGTTAGAAGTCTCAGTATTTCTCCTGAAATATTCTTCCAAGAACAAAAGTTTATACTTCGGTAACTTTGTAAAGTCTCCTGAGCTAAGAAGAGCAATATGAAGTGCAAATATATTTGGGCCAAAGTTATGGTTAACATAGTAAATTTGTATAAGATCAGCTAAAGAACAACATGATATATGCTGCTATACACAAACAAACATACTATTTAGATATAATGGCCTAATAACCTGATCCAAAATCAGCAAGAGCAAGAATCTTTGAGATTTTTATAACATCTCACAGCATGAATATGAGTGAAGAAACCAATAGACACTAAAAAAGCAGCGGTTTCATCCTGCTTTGTTGGCTTGCTTAGTTGAGGACGTTTAATTGAATATTCAACAATATTATTGATCTGCATTGACACCATTATATGAGAACTGAACTGAGCTGGACGATGACATCACGGTTTTCTCCACTTTTTTACAACAAAAATGACCCATCACTGAACTTACTTAAGGTGGATTATGACGCTATTTTCTTCTAAAAACAAACTTTGTTGCATTATTTTCCTGTTATCTCTGTAAAGCTGCTTTGAAACACTCTGTATAGTAAAAAGTGCTTTATAAATAAAGAAGACTTGACAGCAGCTAAACCTCTTAAAGCTACAAACCAACCTGATAAACCTCAGAAATATAACAGAAAAAATTCCAGCAGTATGTAATATAAATATAAGCTAATATAAATTCAACCAGTGTTCACAAAGAACACAAGCTCATTGCACAACACACACTGTATATACTGTATGTATGCATTAGTTATTTACAGATGAAACTCAAAAAATTAGAATATCGTGCAAAAGTTCATGTATTTCAGTAATTCGAATTAAAAGGTGAAATATATTTAGTATATATAACTATATAGCCTAAATATGCATTATTATACTTTTCAGAGGTCCGACATTTCTGTATTTTTTCTAGATTTCTTGTAATATTCTAATTTTCTGAGATTCTGAATTTGGGGTTTTCATAAGCTGTAAGCCATAATTATCAAAATTATAACTTTTGCACGATATTCTAATTTTTCGAGTTTTACCTGTGTATACGAACAGTTCATTTGCAAAAAAACCCCAGATAAACACCACGTTATTCTCCACATTTAGCTCGTTCTGAACCCTACACACGTTTTGTCACAAAAGCCGGTATTGTCCAGTGCCAATGCATCGCGAGTTCACGTTTTACAGCAGAAACCCACAAGCACTCTTGTTGTTTGCGAACACAACCCGATAAGTCCGTTTAGCGAATCAGCGCGCAGTATTCGGGTCAGGTGACAAGGCTGCTGTTGCGAGAGGAGTTTCTTCTAAGCGGAGTAAAAGTGATCGAGGATCATTTCTACGACTCGATGAACTCGTGACGTCTTCTTCGGGGAGTAAATGTCTGTGAACATTGCGATGTCTTGTTATAAACTCTGGATTGCTGAATTCTGTCATCTATATAATGTTTATTAATATTTCTCATTAATGGGCTATTTTTACTGCTCTTTACCTACTTGTTTTAAGTTAAAGAATGTTAAATATTGCACTTAAATGCAATTTAAAAGCAATTACTTGGTTTTGTTTAACTGAAACATGAAATGTGGAGTTATCTGCTTTTGCTAAAAAAAAAACGAACTTTTAATATATAATAAAACATACTTCCAATGACCTTTAATTTATTTAGTAAGTAACTTGTATTTTGAGTTATTATTACGTAATCAAAACAAGTTAACTGCAGTTTGATATTGTATGGAATGCCAAAAATGTTTTATGAAAATTAATAAAAAACTAAGTTATCTGTTTTTGCAAATATACTCGTCATATTCTGCACATTTATTATATGCATCAATATATATTATATCATACTACATATTGCACAGTACAAGCAGTGTGATACAGTAGCATGCATCTCACAGTACATACACACTGCGCGGTACGTAGTTCACACACAATCCTCCAGCAGGGATCACGTGCAAACAGCTCAGCGGTTTCATCACACACTGGTCATTCCCGAGCGGTGTGTGTGTGTGTGTGTGTTATGAAGAGAGCGCACACTTTATGAGTGTCAGTGGGAGGACAGGCGGACACGCGGGCCCTGAGAATGATGAACGCTCACATTATCCTGTTATTATATTAGCACTGAATCTGCTGATATGAATCACACCAGCGCCGCATGGATTCTGACTCATGTAAAGATATACAACGCCGCCTTCCTCCAATAATAAAACTGGGAACGAGAGAGAAAACAGGAGTAGAGGAAGAGAGGAAATGACAAAGTCATCATACAGAAAGCAGGAGATGAGAGGAGGTGAACGATAAACAGCAGCTGGCTGACTGAAAAGAAATGAGAGATGGAGAGAAACAGTAGAGAAAGCTTAGTGAGCTGAAAGACACACACACACACACACACACACACAAACGTCAACACACTAAGTATGCAGTGCATGCTTAAAATACTAAAGATGCTGTAAGTGATGTCAACAGTTTGAACTTCTGCCATTCACTTAGCATATGAAGTATACTGTATATAGATTGTGTGTGTGTGTGTGTGTTTGTTTGTGTGTGTGTGTGTGAAACTGTACATAATTTGATATAATTTCATGCTGTGGAAATTCTATCTGTTCTCTCCTTTATGTCTGCTTATTGTTTGATACATAAAAAAAGCTTAGCATGTGAATTAGCCACGCCCCCTCCAGTCCAAAGCCCCGCCCACTATTATACCACTGTGACAAGTTCGGTTTTAACTTGTATCCCAGATGACGGGCGAGTCAAAATGTTAATTATTATACTGAAAAATATTGGTATTTGTGTCTAATTTAATTAAATAAAGTTATTATTAATATTAAATGAATTAATTAAATTACATATTTGAGTGTGCAATGTATTTTCATGGTTATAAAAAAATGTTTTTACTATAATAAGCAACATATTGACATGAAATTATTTTATCCAGTTAAATTTAATATTAAAAAATGTTAAATATACAATGAAATAATATAATGTAATCATAATTTAAGATAATTATTCAATTATTAAATTACATATTTGTGCTATATATTTTTATGCCTATTATTGTAAAAATGTTTTATTTTTATAGAATCAAAATATTGATTATTACTATTAATTTATATATATATATATATAATTATGTTTTGAATAAAAATATTTAAATATTATTACATATAAAATTAACTATATATTATATATTGTAATACAAATCTATAATAAATATTTTTTAATAATTGTGTGTGCTGTTATAATTTTATTATTGCACAAAAATGTAACAATATTTTTACTACACTAAGCATAAAAATACACTTATAAATACAAAATAAAAATGTATTTAGAAATAAATTATAAATATGACTGTAATAATGAAAATATACAATAGCACACAAAAAAATCCAATGCAAAGTTTTAAATTAGTTTGTATCAGCGTGATTGAAAATGCACTGCTTAATGCAATACGTAGACAGTGTTGTAGACAGCAGATTCACTGGGGTTTGAGAAAGAGCTAGAGAAAACTTCCTTTGCATTGCACCTGATCCGAGACAGATGTGTGTTCAGAGAGACAGAGGAAATGATACACTCTCAAATCACACAACATGTCCTTCTGAATTTTCTGCAGGTTTAACAAACTAATTAATCCAGCAGGAATCTCAGAGCAAATAGAGACAGAACAGAAAGCAGCTGATGGATTTGTTTGCTTGTGTAAGTAGGAGGTGATAGAACAACCTGAGCTATAATTATCCCCTGACGGCTCACACACCTACTTCTGCACAGAAACACTCGTTCATTCACTGGAAATGAACAGCACGAGTGTATAGAAGCTTTCTTCACACTTTGCATCAGCATTGTGCATAAGTGTTAATCTCATCAACAAAATTACTAATTAAAATGCTTGTTGTTTTTGATTTAAAAAATGTTGCAAATACTAAGGTCAACTAAGTTACATGCAAGTCAGAATGTGCAACTCACGAGGGATTATGCTGTTGACATAACAACATATTACACATAATGCAATATTAAAGTCTCCAGAACAGAAAAGAGTACATTTTTAACTTTAGTATATTCATTGTATGCTTATATGTTTTACAAGGACAGTATTATGTAAGTATTTAGTTTGTGCTGATAACAGAGTTATAAAAAAAAATACTGGAAATAAAATAAACATTAACTGAGATATAAATTTTAAAACGTTTTATTTCAAACATTTGGTTAAACAATATATATATATAAATTCTAATGTATATAGTTCAATAACAATACTATAAATGTATACTTTTCTGTATAAAAAAAACCTTTTTGACACGTTTTTGTCAATTTGCATGTTTTGGTCCAACTAAAAAACTAAAACTATCATTTCAATCAAAAGTAAAAGGCACAAACATTAATGAATAACGATGAAATATCTAAATTACATTTTCGTCAAAAGATAAAAACTATGACTAATGCAAATAAGCCCTGCAAAAATTAACACTTCAATACATGCAAGAAAAAAATACTAAAGTGACTAAAGAAGAATATTACAATTTAAACCAAATGTATTC
Organism: Meda fulgida; assembly: GCA_030578275.1. Taxonomy (NCBI): domain Eukaryota; kingdom Metazoa; phylum Chordata; class Actinopteri; order Cypriniformes; family Leuciscidae; genus Meda; species Meda fulgida. The sequence goes on from CM060638.1 coordinate 27,214,701, forward strand.
AAATATTAAATATACAAGGAAATTATATAGCGTATGATCAATATAATAAATAAACAAATTACATATTTTGTGTGTGCTTTGTATTTTTTATCCTTTTAAGGAGTTTTATTTTTATAGAATCAAAATACTGATTATTACTATTAATATATATATAAAAGTCTCAAGTGTCAGTAATATTAGGACTCTAGGTATGGCTCGGACCACTCTTTTAGTGCAAGTCTGTTTTTCTTTGTATCTGTCCATCTTTGTGTTGTCATTATTGCCGAGAGCGACTTGCACAAACTCTAAATTGGGAAGCCATGTGGCCCTGGGACAGTCTTGTCACTCATAGATCCAGTTTAACCCAGTTTAACCCGGACCAATTTCCCCTTACAGGAAAATTATGGGGCATGTAAGACAGACTAAACGGACCACTTAAAACATCTTTCTGCCGTTGTTTTTTAAATACAACCAACCACTCCTTGTCAAAGATCTGTAATGTTACATATATGTCACATTGGGCGTTTATTTCTCACTTGAAATTTTTTTTTTTGTGTCAGTTTTCTTGCTAAATGACAGCTTTTTCTGTTTATTTTCTTTTCCACAACATTTTCAAAATTATAACTTTTCTGGGAAGATAGATAAATAAATAAATAAAACTTTTTCGAAAGTAATAGTTTTTGCATTTTATTTGCTTTGCCACATATTTCAAAACCACATAACTGTGACCATTACATTTTGTATTAAACTGTATTAAACAATTAAACTCTTTTGTAACATCAAAATTCTACCTTTTCAGGTATACGATTTAATCAGAAATACATTTTTAGATTATTTTTTCACAACTCGAAAATGTGCAAACTGAATAAAAATAAATATGGTGTTTTATACCATATGTTGCATACCTGTTTTGGTTCAAAATATTTTCAAAATACATTTCATTAAAGGGTAAACCCTAAACCAACTTTCTTTAGTTAGTGATCTGTGACTGGGGCTTTATTATTGCTGTTCATTGATTCAAGTAATTTTTGGGACATTTGGGTATAAAGTGTTTTAATTCTACAATATATGGTGTAAAAACGTCTGAGTGCTGCCCTCTTCAGGTTGAACGGTGGCTACTGCAGTTGAATTTTCCTATTGTCACCACAACATTTTCAAAACTTGTTTTATATCAATTTGTACAAGACATGTTTTAAAATCAGGTCAAGTGTAATCTAGGATATGTTATTATAACATTAGAATTGTTGCATGGGTTGAAACATACCTTTAATAACAAAAACAAGTGTTTTTAAAAATTGCTGACACTGCAACATGTGCACACCAGACAGGCCACCATTTTGGAAATGTTACCATGGCAACAAAAATGCACACATTGTCACATGACTGAACATGGGTGTTCCTTAAATGTCCCCTAGGGACTTCCTGGGTTGAAAGTGAGGTATAATGCTTTAAAAAAACCTTTTCAGATGATCACCAGTGTTTGTGACACCCACGTCACATCGGGTTCAGAATAGGAATAAATCTGATATATTACAGCAATAGTAGTGCAAGCAATAGTAATAGTGATACTTGGTACCACTAATTAATTAAATATGCTTATATAAACGCAATATTATAAATGAAAAATCCCTTAATTCAAGATACAACAGGTTAAAATATGGTTATAAATCTAATAGGTATCACCATACTTCTCCAAATGATTACATTAAGAATTGCAACAACAAAAAACTGTATTAGTTTTCTGAAATGTTATGTTTAAATAAGAAAATTAGGCATTGTCTTTTAAAACATAATAATTCACATACATTTTCAGAAAAGCCAGGTTCAAAATTTTTGTTTCATTTTGTTGACATATTAGAGTTAAAGGTTTTTACTGAGGGGATTTTGGATATCTATTTTTATTACTCCATAAATCAGAAAATACTGTGAACAGACAGAAAAAAAAAATTCACCATGTTTTTAGGAATGAAATGTTGTATAAAATCAGGCGAATGATAAATGAACAAACCCCTCAGTAAAACCCTTTTGAATATAGATGGGAATAAAACTGTACAGTTTGGTGTGTATAAGTGCTGCTGAAGTGGAGGAAAAAACCTTTAACCCTTTAAAAGATATGTATTGTAAATGAAATCTTCAGACGCAAATAGATAAAGATGCAATAAAAGTGTATTTTGGATGTTTTCTTTCTCACTAATCTGAAAGAAGACATGTTTTGAAAAGCCAGATAGCCCAAAATATAAAAAATTGACCAGTGCATGAAAAAAAAAAACAATTGCCTACAATTGATTTTTAAATAAAGACTGTTTAGAGAGAGGTTTTGTGCGGGCAGGGTTTATCCTGGATGTGTCCCACACTATAAAATCACTCGTCTGTACACCCACTGTAAGCGTTAACCTCAGAAGGTTCAAAGGTGTGCTGCTAAAACGTCAGCTTTCACTACAGACCCATTGTGTGCTTTTACGAGGACTGCAGCGACTCACGACCCAAGAGAAATCTTTAGCAAAACGAGGACAGTATTCAAGAAACTTCACAATTCCTGATAGCTTTTTTCCCACTCGCTCTCTGTGCCAATTTCATCTGATGTATCCATGACAACAGCAAACCTCAGTGAAGCACAGACGACAGTTATTCACGATCAACCCAAAAGAAGCCAAGTATATTTCCATTTGAGGAACATCTGCATGCTGATGGAGGGAGCGCGGTGATAAATGAAGCTGCATGTATTAAAACCTTCATCAACTGCTATTTCGTAAGAGTCACTGTTGACATGAACTTGTATAATATAATAAAGTGCATCAATAAAAGGTAGGGTACTGATACAGATATCAGCTCAAACTCCCACACAGTCTTTCTGAAATTTCTTTGAAACATTAGCGCAAACTACTAGAAAATGGGGCGTTTTTTTAGATATATAATTCTTCTTCCCATTATAGTGTATATACACTACCGTTCAAAAGTTTGGGGTCAATTTGTTTTTTTTAAAGAAATTAATACTTTTCTTCAGAGAGGACGCATGAAATTGATGTAAAGTGACAGTAAAGACATTTATAATAATGCTAAATATTTATTTTTTAATGAAATGCTTTTCTCTTGAACTTTCAAAGAATCCTGAAAAAAATGAATCACTGTTTGCACAAAAATATGAAGCAGCACAACTGTTGTCAACTGTGATAATAATCATAAATGTTTCTTGATCATCAGATAATCATATTAGAGTGATTTCTGAAGGATCATGTGACACTGAAGACTGGAGTAATGATGCTGAAAATTCAGCTTTGATCACAGGAATAAATTACATTTTAAAATATATTCACATAGAAAACAGCAGTTAAATAATATTTAACAATATTACTGGGTTTGTTTTGTATTTTTAATCAAATAAATGCAGCCTTGGTGAGCAGAAGAGACTTCTTTTATAAACATAAAAAATCTTACCGACCTCAAACTTTTGAACGGTAGTGTATTCCATTTTATGAGTTTCTGAATGATCATAAAAGTGGACTTTATGGCCCTGTTTACACTTGATATTAAGATGCATTTTAGTCGATCGGATCACAAGTGTATGACCCTAAAAACAGGCGTAAACAAGGTCTAAAACGTTTTGAGCTTGTCCACTTTTGACCACTTCCAGAGGTAGTTGAAAACGCATTGGACTGGATTACTTTCGTAGTGTAAACGCTCATGTGTTCGAAGAGCCACAAAAGACTATCCTGGGAAAACCCAGACAACTTCCGTCAAATTTAGATTTGCTCTGCAAGTTAGTCTGGCAAAGAGCTCATTCAAGCCCACTTCGAAATCGAGGCACCAATCAGAAACGTTGGGCCGGGCTTCACACGATGACGACAGCACAGCGACGGTGAAGCAGATTTTGTATATTACAAAGATGGCTGCCGCCGTAGAACATCACTCGTTCGAATCAGCTATCAGCTGTTTTAAGCCTTGTGCACTGTTCGATTTCTGTGTACACCCTTTATGGAGCGGGTCAAATTGACCCTAATTGAATTCAATACAATTCCTCAAAAATCACACTATGAAAAACAACAAAGATTTAGATACAAACTGTAAACTTTTAATATCAACATTTGTCAAACATTACAAAAAAATTATATCTGAAAATATGATTTATGGAAATGTTTTTTAACCATTTTTAAAAACAGTTTTGTTTTCACAAAATTTGAAAATAAACAGTATAGTGACTTTTTTTGCATATACATTTTTTTTTTTTACATTTTATGCTTTGAAGATCGTAACTGAACAATTAAATGTTGCTGTATAAAGAAAATGTTTAATTTTCCTAAGTTAACTTTCTCTAGTTCCATAAGACCTAGTTCCCTAGTTTCATTATTCACTCACAGGGACGCGAGAAACCAAACATAACAAAAACATACATCAAATAAATGTTTTTTATACATTTTTTGGCTCTGTGAAGCTGCCTTTGAAAATCCTACATAAAAGTTTTGGTTAAAAGCTAGGTATTTTAGATGTCTTGAATATTGAAATGAGAGCTTATTTTACTATCTGTGTCTGACAAAGATTTTCATCAGTAATTTGCACATAATTCTGAACACTGTGATTTTTGCTTATTCACGTTTGTTTGGTTAAGGTTAGAGCACTTGTAGATACACTTGAACGTTAGAACTGAAGTTGAAGTGCCCTGACTTCATACATAAACATAAAATGTTTTTATTTTCTGCCTATGAGGGTCAAATTGACCCGCGAACATCACGAACATAATAGTAATTTTGTTTGTATATGTCAAAACACATCAGCATGTTGAAACTTTGCATGCATGTTCATCATGATAAATGAGGAAAAAGTCACAAAATATCAAGAAAAAAAAAAAAGGTTCACCAGTATTTCCAACAACTAGAAAATCTAAACGGGTCAAATTGACCCGGAACGTAACACATTAAGCGATTTGAACGTTTCCTTTTTGTTAAAACCCGAGCAAAGAACAACACTCATGTTTCTCCGTCGCTCTGCATACGTCATCTCCTTCAGCGCTCTGATTGGTTTTAGGTCTATCCAGAGGCATTTGAGCGACGTGCGTTGGTGACGCCCCATTTGGAATTGATTTGTCTATGAAGATTTGCCAGACCGAAACTCAGTTATTACTGAGAATGGTCTGGTTTTAACCAGGCTAACAAAAGACCGGCGTCTACTCTCCGTCCACTGACCTAATGTGTAACATTATGGGAAGCGCGATAGACAGACGAGATTTAAACCTTGTCGACTGAAGACCCAAGTTTGGTTTGAAGATGAAAACTGTATCAAGCACAATGTTCTCTCTCCATTCCTGATTTCTCACACACACTCACAGTGTTCGGCGTGATCTCGCGGCTGTCGGAGCAGAAACTAAAGCTGATGCTCTCTGTGTGTTTCTCCGTCGTCTCCAGTCGCGTTCATATGTAAATTGCGTGAGCTTATTTCATCCATTAGATCGAAAGATCTGAAAAAACACATACATTAATCCACCCATAGACCCTCCCCTTGAAGAAATCAGGACAGAAGTGGTTGATAATGGACAAAAGAGACGGATTAAAACACCAGGTGTGAACAGAAATGTGTCTCTCTCGACTACTTGTGATCAGATCGACCAAAATGTATCTTAAAGGATTAGTTAGGATAATTTCCTGATAATTTACTTTATCAGTTTCCAACGTGATGACGCAATGCCTGGCGCGCCGCAGACCGACACAAGACGAACAATTGTGGTTATAAAAAGTATAATTTTTTCTTTTTTTTTAGAAAATGACCGATCGTTTCGCTAGATAAGACACTATTCTTCAGCTGGGAATGTGCACAGCCCTTTGAAGCACTTTCAAACCCTTTGAAACTGCATTAAATTCGGACTTTGAAACGTTGGTTGCCATTGAAGTCCATTATTCAACAAAAAAAAAAAATCCAGAAATGTTTTCCTTAAAAAACTTAATTTCTCTTCCACTGAGGAAAGAAAGACATGGATATCTTGGATGGCATTGGGGTGAGTAAATTATTAGGAAATTTTCATTTTGAGGTGAACTAATCCTTTAACACCAGGTGTAAATAGGGCTTATGACAGTCAAATGAGACCAAATCACAACAAATTTTCAATGCTGAAGTAAAAAGCAAAGATAATGTGTGAGTTGAATGAACACATCTCTCTCTGCCCACCAGAGCAAACCCACTCAAGACCATCCAGCCACCCACAGACGAGAGATATAAGACTGATAGTGATCAGAGGATGGGCCGTGTTCACAGATATCTGCGCTTCAGGTCTAATCTCTTTATCAACACATGAAGACAAGACATTGTGTTCATTCATGAACATCAGCTGAGAGACACATGCATTCAGCAAATTCAAACCTGATTCTACACAAAGGCATGTAACTGTTTGGATGTTGTTTGCACACTGATCATATTTGCATTGCATAAGTCCATCAATATTACTATTGCTCATACTTCGATTTAGAAGCTAGAATTTAAAGTGTTAAAATTCAGTGTGTGCAATGCATCATCTTGCAGCATTTGTGCTCCAAACATTATTAATTCGTCAAATTATGCAACTTTCATTGAAGAAGAAACCTTGGTCATATCTAGAAAACAAAACGACCCTGAACATCCATGGAAATATGCTAAAAAAATCACTCAGAACAGCATAGCAAAGCCCTGGCAACCACCCAAAAAAGAAACCACCCCACCTTAGCAACACTCTGACGACCACCCATAACTATCCTAACCCTTGCAACTGCATAGCAGGAATGCAAGAACCGAACCCCACAGAACACCTTAGCAACCGCATGGCAACACCCTAGCAACAACCCAGAACACCCTAGAAACCACCTAGCAACAACCACACCCTAGCAACTGCATAGCAGATAAGCACGCATACTCACAGAACACAATAGCAACCACACTGACAAGCCAATCTGTACACCCTAGAAACCACCTAGCAACTGCATTGGAGGAATGCAAAAACCAACTCAGAAGACCATGGCAACCTTATAGCAACACCCTAGCAACCACCCAGAACACCCTATAGCATTATGGTCTCATACAATACATATCTTCAAAGTTTTTTTCTCTACTTCAGCAGCACTTATATACACCAAACTTTACAGTTGTATTCCCATCTATATTCTGAAGGTTTTCCTAAAGGGTTTGTTCATAGGTCGCCTGATTTAATACAACATTTCATTCCTAAAAACATGTCTGTTGACAAAAATTTTTTTTTTATTTATTTATGGAGTTATAAAAAGAGATATCCAAAATCCTTCAACTCTAATATGTCAACAAAATAAAACAAATATTTTGAATCTGGCTTTATCTACAGTTCATATTTATTTTATTGGAAACCAGAAAACGGTCTCATTCACTAGTTATTAAACACTATTTATTATTTTATTATATTATTTATAAGCAGAAAAAAGTTCGCACAAAATTTCAAGTAACATCAATGAACTACAATGTCTAAATGAAAACATATGGACTGTTAGTAAATGAGACCCATTTTCTTCAAAATGATAAAAATCTAGTTATGCTTGCTACTTTATATTTAATGTAAATTAAGCTGGTGATTAATCAGCATTTTTGCTGACGGATCTAATGACGACAAACAGACATACTGTACACACACACACGCGAGCACACACACACGAAAACACACACTAACTAAAAATTGAGACTGAAATAAAAATAAATTTATCAAAAGCACATAACCAAATTACTAAAAATGTAACTAAAATATACCTCAAAACTAAAAATATAAAAAGCTAATTCAAAATATTAATCAAACTAAAATAACACTGACACACACACACACCAACTAAAAAAATAAATAATTTCTCATCCTATTTTTATCCACAGGGTAATTAATTCCCATGAGCTAAAATCTCTGAAGTGTCCTATTAAAAGTGTGGACACATTAGGGATTTGGCAGGGGAGACACCTTCAGCATCCTGGGCCGGTGACTTTCCCTCGCAAGCGCTACAGCTGGTCTCGTCTCAGGAGGATTACTCTGCCGTCTCTCTGCACCACCACCTGAGGATCAACACAGGCTTTTTGGAAAACATGCAGTCCGGGGAGTTGAACAAAGCGGGGCGAGTTTCTGTTCCCGCTCTCGCCCCGTTCAGCCTGACACTGACAAACGACACAGCTCAGGTGGACATGAGCAACCTTCCCATGAACACAACCAAACCAGACAGATGCTGCCGCACCAATAACCACGCCAGAGAGAGAGAGAGAGAGTGAGGGAGAGAGGGAGAGAGAGAGGGAGAGAGGGGGAGAGAGAGAGAGAGAGAGAGAGGGAGAGAGGGGGGGGGGGGGGGAGAGAGAGAGAGAGGGGGGGGAGAGAGTGAGAGAGGGGGGGGAGAGAGAGAGAGAGTGAGAGAGAGGGACAGAGGGGGGGAGAGAGAGAGAGAGAGAGAGAGAGAGAGAGAGAGAGAGGGAGAGAGAGAGGGAGAGAGAGAGGGAGAGAGAGAGGGAGAGAGAGAGAGAGAGAGAGGAGAGAGGAGAGAGGGAGAGAGGGAGAAAAAAATAGAGAGAGTGGAGAGAGTGAGAGAGGAGGAGAGAGGAAGGGGGGGGAGAGAGAGGGAGAGAGTGAGAGATCGAGGGGGAGAGAGAGAGAGAGAGAGGGGGGGAGATGAGAGAGGGAGAGAGGAAGAGAGAGGGGGAGAGAGCGAGAGGAGAGAGAGGGGAGATAGGAGAGAGGGAGAGAGGGGAGAGAGGGGGGGGAGAGAAGAGAGAGAGAGAGGAGAGAGGGAGAGAGGGGGGGGGGGATGAGGAGAGAGAGGAGAGGGGGAGGGAGGCGATAGAGAGAGAGGGAGAGAAGAGAGGGGGAGAGGAGAGAGTGAGAGAGAGGGAGAGGGGGGGGGGGGAGAGAGAGTGGGAGGAGGGGGAGAGAGAGAAGAGAGAGAGGAGAGAGGGGGGATAAGAGTGAGTGAGAAGAGGGGGGGGAGAGAAGGAGAGAGAGAGTGAGAGAGAGGGAAGGAGGGGGGGGCGCCAGAGGGAGAGATGGAGAGAGAGAGTGAGGGGAGGGGGAGCGGTGGGGGGAGGAGTAGAGAGAAGAGAGACGTACGGGAGGGGAGGGGGGGGAGGGGAGGGTGAGGGAGGGGAAGAGAGAGAGAGGGAAGGGAGAGAGAGAGAGAGACCGAGGAGAGAAGAGACGAGGAGAGAGAGAGAGAGAGGAGGTGACGAGAGAGAGGAGAAGAGAGGGAGAGAGTGATGAGAGGGGAGGAGAGAGAGAGGCGGAGGGAGGGGGAGGAGTGAAGGGAGAGGTGAGAGAGAGGGGGAGAGGAGAGAGAGAGAGAGAGAGGGGGAGAGCGAGAGGGAGGAGAGAGAGAGGAGAGAGGAGGGGGGGGAGAAGGGAGAGATGAGAGAGAGAGGCGGGGTAGAGAGAGGGAGAGAGGAGGGAGAGAGGGGGGGAGAGAGAGAGAGAGAGGAGGAGGAGAGAGGGGGGGGGAGGAGAGAGGCGTGTGGAGGGGGAGCGAGGGGGGATGAGAGGGAGAGAGAGAGAGAGAGAGAGAGGCGGAGGGAGGGGAGAGAGAGCGAGGAGAGAGGAAGGAGAGAGGAGAAGAGAGAGGGGGCGAGAGAGAGGGAGAGAGTGAGAGAGAGGTGGGGAGAGAGAGAGAGGGAGAGACGTGAGAGAGTGAGAGAAGGGGGGGGATGGAGGTGTGAGAGAGAGAGGAGAGGAGTGAGAGAGTGAGAGGGGAGAGGGAGAGGGGGAGAGAGAGAGGGAGGAGTGAGAGAGAGGGGGAGGAAGAGAGAGGGAGAGCGTGAGAGAGTGGAGAGAGAGAGGGTGGAGGAGAGGAGGGAGAGAGTGAGAGAGTGAGAGGGAGAGAGGGAGTGAGTGAGAGAGAGAGGGGGAGAGAGAGAGGGAGAGAGTGAGAGAGAGAGGGTGATGAGAAGAGAGGGACGAGAGTGAGAGGAGTGAGAGGGGGAGAGAGGGGGAGAGAGGGGGAGAGTGAGAGGGAGAGAGTTAGAGGAGTGAGAGAGCTGAGGGGGAGAGAGAAGAGAGTGAAGAGTGAGGATGAGAGGGGGGAAGAGAGAGCGGGAAGAGAGTGAGAGAGTGAGAGGGGGAGAGAGAGGGGGAGAGAGGGGGAGAGGGGAGAGAGAGAGAGAAGAGAGAGAGAGAGAGATGGGAGAGAGAGAGAGGAGAGAGAGAGAGGGGAGAGAGAGAGAGAGGGGGAGGGGAGAGGGGGAAGAAAGATGGGCAACATAAAAATAACTGAGGCGGGCAAAGAAAGCAGAGTGTTGAGGTCGGGTGGTGAGAGGAGGTAGTCCCGAGCGAGAGAGCGGGAGGGAGAGAGAGGAGGAGGAGAGAGAGAGAGAGAGAGACTTTGGCTGCATCCAAAATCACATATACTTCCTTACTATAAAGTAGCCGAAAAAACAGTATGTGTCAAAAGAAGAAATGTCCAAATTCTTAGTACGCATAAAATAATAGGCAAAAAGTACCTGGATGACCTACTTATTCCAGCGAAATTCTGTGCGCTAGTTTATTTATATTTAATGTAAATAAAACATTAAAAGATCAATAGGGATTACTATCATTAACTAAAACTAAGACTGAAATAAAAATAAATTAACCCTAAATGTCAAATAAAATAAACTAATAAAATGACAAAAGCACATAACCAAATTACTAAAAATGTAACTAAAATAAACATAAAAAAATCTATATATAGAAAGCCAATCAAAATATTAATAAAACTGAAATAACACTGACACACACACACACTTATTAAATCCTAAATAACCATTATTTTGAAAAGAACATAACCTTTTCCATATAATCTTGCCTTGACATTCCAGTTAATTATGACAGAATTTAAATATTTAGGTGACTGTCTCTTTAAAAACAAACTTATGCATGTACACTTTTACATTTGCACCAAAAAAAAACATGAATGTGCAGATGAGCATCATTGGTTTGTAGATAAAGTCTTTGAGAAAGGCTTAAGAACTGAATCCATCCCTCAGTTGTGCTGTGCAAATTAGGCTTAATTATTTCAAATCTTCACAGCGCGAGAGTGACACAAAGAACATTAGTGTAGCGCGAATCTTTAAAAGCACTCGGGCTGTGCGACAGAAAGACAAAAGCTGAGAGAGGAGAATGAATTGGCCATGCCGTATTAAGAAGAATAACAGCAAAGGCAAGTGTGTCACTTTCAATATTCAGCCACACACCAGGAGAGGATGACACTGCGTCTTTCACACACAAACACACACAGTCAACACACGAGAGCTTCATTACGATGGACTTCACTAATGGAGTGTATATAAAGGGTTAACTTTTGACGGACCGCTCACTTTTCATGAATGAGTGACAGTTTGGAAATGCATAAGCACAGATTCCCTGGATAAATGATGTTATTCTATCTGAAAAACTAGAATCACTCTGCAGTTAAAGTCCGACTGTAGTCAATAATTGTATCCCTTAGGCCGTGTGTCCACCAAAGCGTTTTTAGCCAGCTGAAAACGCTAGACGCTCTGCTGAAAACGCCTAGCTGTGGGCGCTTGAGAGCGTTTTTTCAGTTGAGACGTTTCGTTGCTATGATACAGAATATCCGCAAACACAGTTTACTTGTAACTGATTTCGCAGATAACTTGTTTCATGCTAAAAAATTATTTTTCATCCATTTTGTTTGGTTAGCTCTGCTGACGTCGTTGTACAGAAAGAGTGTGGCGGTTGGTCGGTGTGGTATTAGTCCCGCCCCTCCTCCACTGTGATTGGACGGCTGGGTAAAAAGTGACAGTGATGAGCGCTGCGTTTTACCCAAAGTTGAACATTCTTCAACTCTCGGCGACCAGTAAAAAACTCTCAGCGCTTCGTGTTACGCTCATGGCGTTTTAAAAACACGGCGCTCCCATTGAAAACAATTGGAAAAATACGCCAGCCATGTAAAAAAAAAACGCTTTGGTGTGACACACGGCCTTAAAACTCATCTCTGATCACCAAAATTACATATTTAAACATTTTTTCGTAAAAAAAAAAATCTTCATGCTTGAATGTAACTCGACACCCTTGCCTCATGTAGTATACGCGGTTCTGTGAATATGCAAATGAGCCCCGCCTCCACTCACTCCGAGATCCACTGGTGACGATCACACGTTGATCTGATTGGTTTCAAGGTCGTTTGTGACGTCAGAAACACCAGCGATTTCAAACCGTGTTTTTGAGACTGTCTTTGGTTCACTGCAGAAAATACTCACCCGCTGTCGACTTATGAATTTACACGTGGTTTGTCATTTTAAATATTATTATTAGCATATTAAAAAAACACCACATAGACATATAAACAACAATAAAAGCTTTTCACCACAGGGGGACTTTAAAGTGACCGAATTATCCTTTTCGTACATTACCTTTCATGCAGTGTGTGCTAAAGCTGTTTAGTTATTGTCTCCTAAAAGAAAAAGAAATCGATTCTGAACTGCTGAAACGAGTCGTCAGTAATTCCAGTCCTGTTACAAACCTACGTAACACTGTAACAAATGTTTTGTCCTGTTGATCCTGTCATTGCACTTAATTTAACAACAGAAATCAAATTCAAATTCATTTTATAAAGAAGCATCAAATTAAATAGCAATGCATCTATTCAGTCCTTCCAGAAAAACGCAGAGTTTTTTGTGATTGTTGCGGGCAAAAATCCTTGATTATGCGGCACGCTTTCTTAAAAAATGCGATGGAATATGCGGGATATTTATGCAATTTTATGCGATGAAATTGCGGGAACTTGCAAAAACTGTGGTTTGATGAAAAGGATAAAAAAAAGATTCCCCCAACACCCTGTTCTCACTAGGCTACTGCCTTAATGTAAAGAGTCCTTTCTTATTACTTCCTATAATAAGCAAGCATATTACATCACAGAAAGTGCTGGAATATTTAAGTTCTCATCTTTTTTTTTTAATTTTATTTAACCTTTATTTAACCAGGTTTGTCTCATTGAGATATAAAATCTCTTTTTCAAGAGAGACCTGGCCAAGATAGCAGAACAAATTAGGTCACAAAATCACAGAACAAACACAAAAGAGGCAAAAGACAACTCAAGTACATTTCAATTTAAATAAAAGTGCCATTAATTAAAACATTTGCACGTGTAGATTGATGTTCTATGTTCTATAGTTTTAACATAACCTTTAAAATCATTTAAGGAAATTAGACACGGTATTTTAAGTGTTTTCTGTAAATCATTCCAAGTCGAAGGTGCAACAAACATGAAAGCCTTTCTGAACAACTCAGTCCGGGCTTGAGGTACATTCAATGAAATAGTTTTCTGGGACTGTAAACCATAGGTACTCTGTGTAAAAGTAAGAAATTCAGATATGTAACATGGAAGCCTGCCTATTAGGGGTGTGACGAGACGCTTATCTCACGAGACGAGACGCGAGATTGGGTTCACGAGAACAAGACGAGACGAGATTTTTGCACAATTTTTCAGAAATCCTCAATGACAAAATTCATGACAGGAAAAATAGTATGCAGGTGCGTTTTGCAATGTTTAACTAATAATCTTATAACTTAGACCTGAAATGACATGCATTAGGAGTATGAATTATCAAATGCATTGAAAGAAAACAATATATAAGCACTGTAAAAGGTTTTTATTGACTGGCTTTTCTCCTGTATGATTTCACATGAGTCTCTTCAGACCTTACTGTACATTGAAGAGCTTTCAGAACATCTGACTGAGGCTGTGTGTGTGTGTGACCTCCTATTTGAACTCCTTGAAGTCTTATTAAGTGCAAACAATAAGTGCAAGTGCAACCATAATCAAAGTTAGCACACAGACTCTTTATAATTGTTTTGAAATTGCTGTTTTATTTTGCACCGGCAGTTATAGGGTTAATGCGGTGAGTTCGGAAAAGGCCGGGTAGAGAGAAACGAGGCTGGTGTGTTTGTCTCTACAGTTGTTCTTGCGTTCAGAAACGGAGCCTCCCTTGTCTGTTGTCCTTAAGACATTACAGTAGCCTACTCTCTTAATATTCGAAGTGCAAACTGAGACCATAGCCGGAAATGAACAGTCCAGAGATGGGTATTGGGAGACGGACTATTGTATGATCGCGGCCTAATTTGTACGCAATGCACATCAGGGAGCTTGTGTTTTACTTTCACTTTCTTGAGCAGCGGTGCTGAGCGTGCACTCTACAAAATAAGACATTTATCAGACGTTTAGTGTGTTGCGCAACGAATCCTCCGCCATCCTCACGCGATCAGTGAACTGTGATTCGGGCTGCACTGAGCTGGATGAGCAGAGCAGACTTTTACATTATTTTATAATGTTTTTTTTTTTTTTTTAATAAAACCAGCAAAACGATAGTTTAGGTGAATGTGAGTGTAGCGGTGGAATATTCTATGGTAATCTCACCCTCACGCTCAGTCATGGTGATATCGCGAGACAGATTTTCACTCGACGGGAAATCTCGTCATGTTTTAGTCTCGCGAGATCTCGTCACACCCCTACTGCCTATAATGCCCGTATATATAAAGATATAAAGGTGAGTAAGCCGGCGATTTGACAGAGAAGGCAAATTCACTGTGTAGTAAAGTGTACAGTGATGAGTGAGCGGTCTGCAATTTGAAATAAATCTTAAAGCTCCATGAAACACAGCATCTAACATCTGAAGATACTTTGTTGGAGCATTCATATACAACAGATCACCATAATCAATAACACCATAATCTTGTTTTATTTCAGACCTTAATAAACACATGGCTCAAACTTACAGAACATTGAGTCAAACAAGCTCTGTAGCTTTACAAAAGGAATATGCTACAGCTTCTGTAAAAATGAATGAATAAAATATAAAAAAATAAAATGTGTGCTTCCTGTTTTACAGAGGTAGCTATACAAAACATCTTCTGTTAAAATAAGTGCTTCCAATGCACAAAGTGCAATCTCTTACGGTAACAAATTTACATACTAATGTACTTACAACTGTAATTTAATGGCTTATTCACAGGGTTTGCAGCTTTTCGATGATGTTCACGTCGCGTAATGACGTCACTTGGCTGCTCTTGTATGAAGTAAACGCAACATTTTCCAACGCTCTGCTAAGATATATGTGACTTTTTTGCGACGAAAATGCAGGGATTATGAAATCATGCAAGCCACGCATATTTTGCGCGAAATCAGCAATTTATGCGGCGAGATTGCGGAGTATTTGAAAAAAATGCGACCTCCCGCATAAATATGCGCACTTTGGCTGATTATGCATTGAATTCAGCGATCGCATAATCACATTTTTCTGGAGGGACTGTCTATTCATTTAGTGCTGGGCTGCGATAAATCCCATCCGATACAAAAGTGTGTGTTTACTTAATATATGTGTGTGTACCATGTATAATTATTTTGTATATATAAATACACACATGCATGTATATATTTAAGAAATATTTGCATGTATATACTGTATATATATTAATACATAATTTATATTATATATAAATATTAATATTTTATATATAAATAAAGAATTCTTACATGCATGTGTGTGTATTTATATATACAAAATAATTATACACAGTACACACACATATATTATGTAATATATATTGGATAGTGCCCAAGACTAATTTAAATATACAGAAATTCCTTAATATGCCATTATAGTTATTACCCCAACAAATGCCATATTCTACACTTTCATAGCTTTCCCCCCCTTCAAATCCATTTATAACATGGTTTCTTGCACTAAAAGCGGACATTTCACAGAGTTAGTTAGTTAGCGGTTAGTTTCACATGAGTATTTTGCGAAGTAAGTTTGTACTGTCCCTTTAAATCACAGTGCACTGCGCTTGAAACAGTGAGGGGTGAATCTCAGCGATGGTTCACGTCCTCTCGGCTTGTAAACATGTCTTGTTGCATTGACAGCATCAGCGCAAAGTATCGGTCTCGAGTCGACCTGTCAGTGACCGCTCACTAGTGTCTGGACGACAGTGCTTCACGAGCGACTGCCTCAGCCCTCGGGCGGCCCGAATCACTTCATATTTCTCTCATGCAACGCCTCATAAAGCACAATCTATAGTATAATGTCATGAGACAAGTACCAAGATAAAGAGAGACGCCAGGCGCAGAAACAAGCACATCTCCAGCCCCGCGGCCACACCAGACGCGTCATGTTTCACAGCCAAACCAGCTGCGCGCGGCATAATAATAAGAGTCAAACAACAAATAAAACATTTCATTATGCTCTTAGTGCTTTGTTTGCATCTAAAGCTTTTCCTTGTTGTTTTTGATCACACTTGTCTGCCGCTTTTACCAGAACATTGCAGTTTGAAGCGTGTTTTAACACTTTTTCTGCATATAAATGATAAATTATTAGGATGTTCGTTCAGAAATTGCTGTTATGGATCATAAAGCAAGAAGTATAATGTATATAATGTAATATAAATGTATAATATATTATACATTTCTGGTACATCTGGCAGCCAGAGAGAGTAATAAAACATTATTTTAAGGTGCCCGTGTTACAGTGGAATTTATGGAAGCTTGTTTATAAAACACTTTAAAAGATGATTGTGACTTTATCTCACATTTGAGAGTTTATATGACGCAATTCTGACTTTATATCACACAATTCTGAGATAAAAAGTCAGAATTGCGTGATAAAAAGTCAAAATGACCTTTTTTATTTTTTATTCTGTGGTGGAAACAAGCTAGTAATCATACATTTAAGTACTGTGTAATATTAATGAACAACGTACTTACTATAGGGTTATGGGTAGGATTAGGGTTTGGTTTAGGGTTAGTTGCATGTAATTAAAGCACAATTTATAGTAACTACTGTAGTAACTAAATGTCTTTAACATCTTTAACAAAGGACTGTCAAATAAAGCGTTACCAAATCCTTTTACAGAAAATACTTCTACAAAATCTTCCTATCAAATACCGGGATTTTTTAGTAACACTTTATTTAAAGCCTGTTTATATAATTCATCATAAAAAACTTTATTATCAATTGTGTTATCACAAATACCAGTGTATAAAAAAAATATTTTAATTAATTAAAATAAAGCTGACATAAAATAAAATATACATTTTCACACTTAAATGTAAAAAAATACTCAAATGAAAATATACTTTAAATGGAAAATAAAATAAGTTGAGGTGATAATATTACTAAAACTAAAAATGAAATAAAAATAGAGCTAACTAGAAATAAAATAATAAATAAACTAGAAATAAACTAAAGCTACCTAGAAATAAAAAAAACTAAAACTACTAGAAATGACAAATCTGAAAATATACAATTAAAATGAAAATATAAAAACAAAAGCTTTACAAATTATACTATATTAATAACACTGACTATAACACATGATCAACACCCAGTGTCATGTAATCAAATGCATTTCATTTTAAAGGTGTACCCATGAACAGAGGTGGGCACAAATACATCAAAAACTATTTTGTTACAAAATACAAATACTGGCTCATGAAATGTAACAAAATAAAATACAAAATACTGATGTGAAAAATGTATTTAAATCAAATACAAGTAATTAGTATTTTGAAAATACAAAAATACTCCCACAATAATCTTAAGTCTTTTTTTTTTTTTATTGCTGAAAGGTCGATAACACAAATATGAGAAATGTGTCGATTCAAAATGGCGAAGTAGAAAAATAAAAAAGTATGGGCATCTGCAACCCTATCTCACGACCGATTCGTACAAATTTGTACGAGTGATTAAAAGGTGGCTAATTCGTACGAATTCATACGATATCACTCCTACGGATTCGTACGATTTGTCTAAACCCACGTGATGGGTAGGTTTAGGGGCGGGGTCAGGGGTAGGTCATTCATACGAGTTTGGCAACTCGTAAAATATGAGTGAGGTCGTATGAATTGTTACGAATTAGCCACCTCATAAGATTCGTACGAATTGTCCTCTACAGGGCCTGAAATAGCTCCCTCTGACGTAAATGGCATGTATAGCTAAGTTCACATCAGTGGTGTGTTAGGCTGCCCTTAATAGCAAAACTGTTTGATATAGGCTACGTAGCCAAATTATCACCGTTACTCTACTCGTGCCTTAAGGCTTGAATAAGTGTAGAGAGACATTTCCTCACCACTCTATGTTATGTGCACTAACAGCTTTAATGAGGAACTTTATTGAAAGGTCGATAACAAAAATAGTAGCAATAACACAACTATGCTACAAAAGAGAAAACTAAACCCTTGTCATTTGGGCTAGTTTTTTTTAAGTACAACCAACTTGGCAAAATCATTTACTATGGTGATTTTTCTTAAGTATTTAAGTATTCGAAATACTCTAAATACACTCCCTCAAAGGATTTTGTTTCAAACTACATTTTTTTTTCCACACCTGCAAAATACAAATTACCAAATACACTGAAGTAATTAAATACGTATTTAAAATACATTTAATTGAAATACTGCCCATGTCTGCCAATGAATATGTGAATATTTTCATGTGTTTGCAATATTACAATTATAATGAAAAGATATAGAGCATTACAATGTGCACCAGCCATCAAACACCGGCTTCATATATATAGACATGTTACTAAATTAGATACTGTCATCAGGATGATGCATGCAGGAAATGATGTCAGGAATCACACAAACTCGAACTAGTACTAGCGATGATCAAATTTTGAACGAGACGGCGAGAGATAAAGCGTGTGTGTGATTGTCACAGTAACGTTCAGGACAAACGGCTGTCCTACATTCATCAGGCCTAAAGACACACACACACACACACACACACACACACACACACACACACACACACACACACACACACACACACCAGCATGTGGGATATCTCTTGTGCTGGCCATCGCTCGCGGCGCTCACACACTTCCACTTCAGCTGAGTGTGTGTGTAGCTTAACGCATTCAACATACACACATATGATGGAGAAGCCAGAGAAACACACACACACACACACACACACACACTGCTGGAGAATCATTAGTATGAGGAGAGAGGAGAGGAGAGAAGAGGGGCAGAGAGATGAATTATTTAACGCAACGAAATGAATAAACAAACAGATGAAGCAAGAGATGGCAGGCGCCTCAACTACACCCACGCCTGACAACAGACATCTTCCTGCTACCGTACACACACACACACACTCTTACAACACAGTCTAGCGTATATTGACAAAATCTGATGCACATCACAGGAAGAAACCGTCTGACTGAATAGTCACTGTCCAGTTTTTATAATGTGATTGTGGCAGGTTATTTTCATGTATATGCTACGTACATTAGGGCTGTCGATTTAACACGTTAACTTAATTCATTAGTTATGGGGGAAAATAACGTTTTAAAAATATTATATAATATATAAATTATTATATAATATATTGTTATCGATTTTGGTGACGAACATGAAGCAGAGCAACAGCTCACTGTGAGATAAGCCTATTAATACAGCTAGAATGACCCTAAAATTCATGATATAAGGGCAAAAATGCCCCTGTATGAGTTATCTCATATTTATATCATATGATCAAGCAATGTCACACGAGTGGTTTTTGTTCCAAGTGCAAATGCGATGTTGATTTTATGTTGAATCAAATAAAATGTTTTTTTTTCTACTTACTGTAATGTCTTTTTGAAGCTTTTCTCATTTAAAACTAAAGGCATCAACAAAAATGTAAGACTGCTTTCATCAGGTCG
>CM060638.1:27239315-27254315 GCA_030578275.1 Meda fulgida
ATACCTCCCTGAAATGACTTCTTGCAGGTTGGTATGTCTGCCATTGTTGATTCCAAAGCCGGTGCTGGATAAACAGCGAGCGCGCACGAGCGTCAGTAGGCAAAAAAATGTACGGCAGCGGTAATGGACAATTCCGCATCCAACCTGTAGGGCGACCGCAGAGGAAGAGTCACTTGGTGTTACTTTAAGCCCCTTATCATGTAGCTGAATCTGTACTGGTTAAATTGGCCGCCTCCAGTGTTCCCTCCAGCTAGCGCCGTGACGTTGGTCTGTATGGTTGCACCAGTTCAGATAGGTAGCTCATGCTCGGTTACATAGCGATTTATAAACAAATAAAAGGATTTTAGAATCAATTCTGAAATGAATGGGCAACCAATGAAAAGACCTCAGAATGGGGTGATATGGTCACTTTTTCGACTATTTGAGAGGAATCTTGCAGCAGCATTTTGCACTAATTGAAGACGAGCAGTTTGAGTTTTCAAAATCCCGCAATACGCTGATTTCACGCAGCCGCCATTTTGAAATCGAAAGTGAGGCTCCGGTGGGAAGAACCCCGGAAGTAAAGATAAACAACAATGCCTTGGACTACCACCCTGAAGCTGCTGCCACGATTTACACTATTGGATGTTAATATCCAATATAGGATATGTGTATAGTTCGTTCCTGCTTCTTTTTTTTACTTTCTGAATTATATATATATAAAAATAATTTTATTTATAAATGAAAATCACTGTATATAGTCTAAAGTATGAAAGAATGCATGTACAGTTTTAGAATAACTCATTTCTACATTAAACACAACAATACGCCATCGCATTCGCGACTCTCCTGTGATTAAAGGCGAGACTTCCGGTTTTCTTCCCACTGGAGCCTCGCTTTCGATTTCAAAATAACGGCTGTGTGAAATCAGCGTATAAAGCTCATAAGTGAATTAAATTAAATTAAAAGTGAATTTTAAGTGAATTTAAAATAATTTTTAGGCATAATAATTGCACTCCCAACTAAATGCATGGCTGAGTCTGTGTTCGATTATATGCGATTTCGGATGAAGCTCATATATATGCGCTATGGAAAAGGCAATCCCAGAATGCATTGCAACATACACAGTGAAAACAAATCATATTAGAATGATACAAGGCATTAGTGAGCAGAAAAAAAAACAAAATGAATGAGAAAAAATATATAATGCAAATTAACAAATGAAATTGCATGCAAAAAAAAATAAAAAAATAGGTTGAGTTGGTCATGTGACTCAGAGCTCCACTGTGAATGGCTGAGCTCTACAAAAAAGTCAAATTAAACCAGTTTCATAGGCCAGTTAAATGTACGCAATATGTGTGTGCTGTCCATTATATGCTTATTAGAGCAACATGCCAACTTCAAACTGGTGTAATCAATGGTAAGCGCTAGCAAGGCTCTTGTGCTGTTCTCAAGAGAGCGAATGAGCTGCTGCCTTAACCATTCAGATCACTCACTTATGAGCTTTCATTTAGTTTTACTGCAGTGAGGATGCCGCCTATGTAGGCTGCTCACTACAATCACTCTAGTGCACTGGAATGGCCACCATAAATATATGACCACAATATCACTATATTCACTTACCAGAAATTTTAGATGTTTTCTTCACTCTCAAACCATCGGAAATGGAGGATGAGCACATGATTCATGATGACACTAAATGAAGATGATGGACAAAATCATATTAGAAGAATGACACAAGGGAAGTGGGAGCAGAATAAAAGACTAAAAAAATTAATGAGAGAAAGTATGCAAATTAAACAAATAAAAATAAAATATTATAGGTGATGGTCATATGACTAAGAGCTTCATTCTGATTGGCTGAGCTCTAAAAAATTTTTTTTACATGATAGCACCTAAAATGTTGCCAGAAGCCTTAAATGATCAAGGTAGTCATTATAAAATGGATATTGTGACACTATAACGTACCTCAAAAACACACACAGTTAAATATATTGTAAGACAATAGATTAAGCTCCATAATTATGTACACGCCCATGTTCTACATGCAAATCTTACTAGAAGACTTGTTTTTAACAGAGGTGAATTGTGTGAGCTGTAAAATCCACTCGAGTTACTCAGACGTATTGAACACAGACGCACACAAGCGGAAAAGACTGAGCGAGCATCAACAACGTTCACAAGACCAAGCGCCGTCCGATCAAGAACACCAGCCAGAGCGCCACGTGATGCCAGGGCTCATTGTTTTGAGTGATGGCTGGAGAAATGAAGTGTGTGTGTGTGTGTGTGTGTGTGTGTGTGTCCTCATGAACACATCACTGCTGATGCTTATTAGTGTTCGCTGACTGCAGCTGTTTCTTCAGAGTAAACAAACATGTTAAAGATACCAATGGACTCACACACACAAAGGCCAGCTTTGTGTTCATTATATATATATACATATATAAACAATTATGACGTAGAAGACACACAGTAAAAACACCATAGATTCAAAATTGAGGGTAAATCTCATAAAAAAGTGTCAAGAAATCCAAGGGTCATATTTCATGCCAAAACAAGAAAAGAAAAATATGTATTATAATGATTTTTCCACCCACCATTAATGAAATAAATAAATAATTCATTAATAAATCCTTTTTTGAGGATCTTATGATTCGAGGATCTTATGATTGAAAGATCAAGTCTGGAAAACCACCACCAAAATAAATATAAATAAATATAAAATAAGTTAAGATAAATGAATACACAAATATTCAAGATCAATGCTTAAAGTCTGGAAAACCACAAAAAATAAATATAGAAATAATCAATAAATAATGTAAAATAAATTAAATTAAATAAAAGAATAAAAAATATTCTAAACTGAATTTATTTGTTTTTAAGGATAGTATGATTCACAAGTCAACCTCTTTGAAAGATCAATGCTGGAAAACAACAAAATATAAAAATTAAAAAAAAGATAATTAATTTTAAAAAATTTAAAAAATATATTGTGAAGAATTTATTAGTTTTTGAGGATTGTATGATTCACAGATCAACCCTTTTGAAAGATAGATGCTTAAAGTCTGGAAAACCACAACAACAACCAAAAAATTCAATAAATATGTAATATAAATTAAAATAAATTACAAAATAAATAAATATTCTGAAGAATTAGTTTGTTTTTTGAGGATCTTGATCTTATGATTCACAGATCATCAGAATCGTATTCACCAATCAATAGAAAAGGTCTAAAAGAACACAAAAAATAAAGAAATAAAGTACATAAAAAGTTTTCTGATCAACTTTTTGAGATCTTAAGATCCACCAATCAAACTATGAAAAATGAATGCTGAAAATCAACATGAAAGCACATTCACAATCCAAAACAAGACAGTCAACGAGGATTTCAGAAAAAAAGGCACTTGATTTTTATAAGACCAGGAGGCGTGTATTTTACACATGTGAATAAGGTGAATATTGAATTCATGTTGACTATCACATCTTGAAGACGCGCATGTGTGTGCGTGTGTGTGTGTGTGTGTGTGTGTGTGTGTGTATTAAAACTCTACTGGCGTCGAAAATGAGATTCCTCTTTCCGCTATTGCTATTCATCTGATGTGTGCTGCTCTGCGGCGAGGTCTGCGCTCTTTGTTTCATTACTGTGAGGTCAGAGGAAAACAGAGGTTTTAAGTTGTTGTTGACATTAATTAAGCCTCGTTACCGCAGGCCTTGGCATTCCCAGCGGCAGGGAAACTAACGCACAGGTATTGAACACGAGCACGTTCAGCTGTCCATCACTCCAGAGACGCTGAACCAGTTCTGTTTTAGATGAAAAATGAACAATAGCACAATCAGGTCGACCTAATTGGGGAATCTCACCAAAACATGGCCAGTCAGAAGGGAAAAACAATGCAGTTTTATTTTGCATTAAGAAAATGGAGTATTGTGTTGCATTATGACTATTTTCAAGACAAACAAGCCTTCATGAAACCATAAGACTTAATGAGCCTAAATTCATTTGTACCCATGAACACTTGGGTAAATCAACAAATAATGATCCTAATCTTTCAATAAAACTATTTGAAGGAAACAGTCCAGTGCAGTTTAATCTTGCCAATCGTCCACTATAAATCCATCCTAAGATCATATAAAAGTCCAGGCCTCCATGTCACACACATTCAGATCCGTTTCCCAATCCTACTGTATTGGCCCTCTTAATATTCCTCATGAATATCAGCTCTGATCACGTTCTGCCCTTTAATTTCATGGTGAGCGACCCACAATTCAGCGTGTGAACTCTTTCATCAGCATAATGCATGCCTGGGTTCATCAGCATTGCTTTATTCATTGCATTAGTCATCTATTGTTCGTGCAATTGAAAAAAAAAACTTCTTAAATGAATACAGAATGCATTTATGAAATGTCCGTTCCATTTCCCAATGTATATACTATAGTTTGAAGAATGTTCAATATCCAGGCACTATGGCTCCAACAAAAAATGTGAATCTAGAAATGTACATTATGATTTTTTTCTAGTTCTTTTTCTGATCCAAATAAGTAATAGGCCTATTAAATCACATGAAACTTAATTTGGCTAAAAAGGAAGACATTTTAAGTTCACTATGAAAGCAATGCAAAGCAGTTGCAAGGTTAACCCATAAAATAAGTGAAATAACAATATGAAGCTATGAATATGATAATTATTAACCAACATCTAATACCATCATCAAGGTTAAAAATTACCACCAAATTTCAACCATGTTTTCACAGACTATCAATGCAATGGTATTCTTTAAAACA
Source organism: Meda fulgida (assembly GCA_030578275.1). Taxonomy (NCBI): domain Eukaryota; kingdom Metazoa; phylum Chordata; class Actinopteri; order Cypriniformes; family Leuciscidae; genus Meda; species Meda fulgida. The sequence goes on from CM060638.1 coordinate 27,244,077, forward strand.
CATAAAACCATATAAACACCACGAATATGGCAATCATTCAGTATACAGGTAGATCATGTTGAAGTACCATGGTCCTTTTTTATCAAAATAAAAAGTAATAGAATGGAAACATCTTATTTTAACCATTGCAATTCCGCCTTTTTGGAGACTATCAACATAATATCGCCACTACGATAATCATTAAATTGCCTTTAAAACACTATTATCATCGTTGACCCATAGTAGCCTACTTTTTATAAGGTTCAAAAGCCGCAGAATGATATTTCTGGACATTACCATAAAGCTTATACCATGGTATTTTTGGACATAAATACAGTAACCATTCAGTAACATCAACATTTAACACCATTAGTGAAACAGAACACCCACAGGACTTTAGTTAAAAAGCCACAGAATGGAAACACCATGTTTTAACTATGATAGTCTAATACCATATTTTAGATCCAATATATAATAGTATTGTTTGAAATGCCTTAAAGGACCTTAGTAGTATATGAATATGTTACACAGCAGCCTACCAAGCAATTCACTAATACCAATGATGGCAATAGCACGATATTCGTTGAAGTTGTAGGCTACCTTAAAGTACCATGGTATATAAGGTAATTATCCAGTACCATATCACCATCAAACACCATGGTACCACCTGTCAATAATCACAGTGCAGTTGTGTGGTCTGGTCTGTATGGGATGAACTGCTCTGCGCATCTCCATCATTGTTCCGTTTGCGCGCGTTTCGGCTTCAAATTACACCCGTTACGAACCTCAAACCCGTGAATCTTCGAGTATAAAAACGGATCGATCCCACAAATCTTACCGTTACTGGAGATGTGGTTCTCCACGTCGTCGCTTCCAGCTTGTCTGAGACTGGCACTAAGTTGGATATAGAGTCCCATACAATGTAAACTCCTCAGAATCACTCCAAACGCACCCATCACTGCTCCCTGTAAAACACTCTCTCACATCAGGTGAAAATATACGGCTTTAGGAGATAGATCCAGGTGTGGTGAGTGTTTACTTGTGTTTTTTGTCCCTGGTGGCAGCGGTAGGAGAGGATGAGAGGAGGCTGTGTGTGTTCGCAGTCGCCCACTAATGCGATTTGATTCTCCGCGAAGAGAAACTCCCCGGATCTAACTAACGCAGCGGAGGGATGCAGCACCAGCAGCGGGAGTGCGGCGGCTGTCATTTGGCAATTTCAATCAGGCGGAATAATATTATGGAGAACAATTACATTAATCAACGGTCATCGCTGGTGGCGGTAAAATTCCATTTGAAAATGTTTCTGAGGTAGGCTACATTTAACTTTTTTAATTTTTTTATGTAGAGGGCTTTACTTTAGTCATGAACAAATATGATAGGCCTATTGTTGTCAGCAAAGTTAGATTAATGAGCATTTTTTCCGTGTCTTGAACTGAGCACAACTGCTGCTGCTTGGGCTACTCCACATTATATTACTGAATACTGCCTACTATTTATACACAGATTTAGTTAAACAATATTCAGCCTAATATGGAATGATAAACATCTCAAACAAGTGTTGTCCAACATGTTGTTGTTGCATTACCTCATGATGTTTAGAGGACCTGTTACTGACTGGCTGATTAACAGAAGTGATTAGGCCTAGTCCGATAAAAGGGATAGGCTAGTTCACGTAAAATGAAAATGTCATCATAAACTAACTTAATGTTGTTCCAAGCCTGTATGACTTACTTTCTTTGTTCCTCACAAAAGAAGACAATCTCTCTCTCAATGTTTTTTTTCCAGAGAAAAGAAATACAGATTTGAAACAACATGAGGATGAGTAAATGATTTTTGAGTGAAAGTATCCATTTCAATTCTGCAAATGTGCATCTTTATACATCTGCATTTTGCAATCATTAAATTGGTATAACTTATACAGTCAAACCAAAAATTATTCAGACACTATATATCGTTTTAATATGTTTTATAGTGCGTGCAGGATAGTTCATTTATGCAAGTTAGGATAGCAAGGTGTCTGAATAAATGTAGTTCGATTGTATATCACTGCATGTTAAATGCAACAAGTAGAGTTATCATATTACTGGTTGAAAGAGTAATTGAATAATGAAAAAACATTAACTCTCTAGGCCTTTCGCCAGGTTGAAAATGGAAGGTGAAGTAAAGCGCTTGTGGAACACAATAATCACAGTGTGCTTTGGATACCAAGCAGAAAATGCATAAACAATTGCATAATATAATGTATTGAACAGAAAAAAGTACTGGTAGTAGGCCTATGCTATTCTGAACATAGTCAATTATGTTTAAGCTCGATAATTAATACAAATAGTACTTACAGAATATTTGGTTGTATAGATACCAAACTTTTACGCAAAAAAAATGCACAGAAAAACAAAATGCATGACATTTAAACCCAGAAGACAAGAGTAGTTTGACAGTTGCATGTGACTAAAAAGGCCAACATGACTATCTTAAAAAATATATATAAAAAATAAATGATTGTGATTTTAACAGTAAAATACTGTAAAAATGCTACAGTGAAAAACTGTTACTTGGTTAACAGAAAGTTTCCTTACTATGTACGGTAAATAACTGTGATAGATCTAATGGTACATTTAATGTAATTTTACTGTAAAATACCATTGAATTTACAGTTTTTGAAAGTGAAAAAGAACAACTCATTGTAAAATTTACAGTGAAAAACAGTAAATTGACATTCCCACAATTCCCTGCATGACACTTCTCATATGATGCATTTTTGTTGAAATAATTGTTTCTTCATAGTTTTCTTAGTTTTTTCTAATCAGTTATGTACATTAGGCTTTTATGTTACATTTAATGTTGTTAAATTCATGTTTATTGCATTTTTAAAAATTTCATGTGTTACCCTGATGGTGTTTAATGTTTGTGTGAATCACTGTCACAGTGTCTGGCTGTGTTTCTTTGTCTATCACTAGAGTCATCGTTTTCACGGTATCCTTCACATTTGACTTCAATTCCAAGCATTCTGTCTGTCACTGTCTCTCATCAGTTCATTGCATTCAGCTGTTCTGTGTTAGTCTTGTTAGATATGTGTATAAATACCCTGCCTGTTTAGTGTTTGTTACGGAGTCCTTGTTTAATGTCCCCACACTTTGGATCTCGTTTTGTGTTTCCTGGTCTGTGTATGTTCTTGTCTTTTGGATTGCTTACTTGGTATTTGACCCCTGCCTGGACTGATCGTGAGTACGGATTACCCAATAAATATACTGCTTGTGGATCTACTGTTTCCCTGTGTGTGTATCGTGACAATCACATTGTGCAGCTTCTGTATTTTAATATAAACTTTCTTTAGAAAAGCTGTTTGTGATGAGCCTTGATTGATCATGTGACTCTCATCACTGCTGTAATTGTTGGTTGTCAGTGTATTACAATGGTACAAAACAGATATTAATACTCAAACAGATCGGTTTTAACATATATAAGATAAGATAATAATAAGATAATGAAATAAGATAATATAAGATAATGAAATACGGTTTATCACTGTAAATTAGTTAAGTCTGTAAAACCTAATATGTTGCTACCATATTTTATACAGTAAATTTCTGGCAACCACAGCTGCCGGTATTTTACCGTAAATTGAACAGATTTTTTTTTTTTTACAGTGTATAGCCTATATATAGGTGAATCTATATATAGCCTGTGTGTGTGTGGTACAGCTGTACTTTCAGATAAATGTATATTTATTTAACTTAAAGTACAGCTGTATAGCCTATGAATATGATAACAGTAAACAATACTAGAATAATAGGAAGCACCTTGACACCACTACTTTTTGTCAAGATAAAAATTCATTTTACATGTTTTATTTTTTTGGTGATAAATACTCATGGAGTGTTTCTTACTGACCTACTTACTAAATGACTCAATCCAACCTTTCCCTGTGACCTGCACAATAGCAGGACTATAAAGAGGGAATTAAAGAACATTCCCGCCACAGTTCGTATCAATTTAGCCGATGCAAAGAGGTGAAAATCAGCGCTGAGCTCAACTCAATCACTCATAAAAAGACAATTATTCCGAGCTCTCTGGGCTGTGAAATTGCTGTTGAATCACCGTTAGCGTGCCAGTGTCATAATCACTGATAAGAGATGCGTGCTGGGATACCTGCCCTTCCCGTCAATTCAAAATGCAAATAACGATCCCGAGTTTTATATGGGTGATTTCAGAGGAAGGGAGGGAAGCAGATGTTGCTCTGCGTGAGTCGTTGCGGCCTCGGCAAACCAACCAGACGAAAGTGATTGGCATTTGCTAGCGACAAGCTTAGCTACGGTAACGAGCGTGTCCTTGAAGCGTGCCAGGCGCTCGCCCTGCTCTCTACTTACCGCTCATTTGCATTGCAAGTTTGATGCATTGGCAGAGAGGCATCAATAATGTTCTCAGCACACACTATTCATCATGATGTACAATTCAACAGATGGGTAACTGTCGCACATCACCTCCTCCAATTGTCGGGATTCCTCTACAGTATTTACGCCTCCCTCTCTCTGAAAACCATCTCCCTGGTAACAACGAGAACTAGCCGGAAATCACTGACCTCCAGAGACGCTGGGAAATACAGAGATCTCACAAATAAAGCTGTGCTACGCCAATAGAAGCACGGAAAGGACAGCCAGAGAATATTTAATATGCCAGAAGCATCAGCCGGGAGCGGGGAAAAGTGGAGCTCCTCCGAGGACAAGGCCGATGGATAAACAAGAGAGAACGTGCGGAGAAAGAGTCGGAGAGATAATGACTCTTGTGCACTTGTCCCGGGGCTAAGGACAGGGGAAATGACAATGGCCCGGAAAACAAGGGCCTTTGACTGTACATGCACCAGTTGAACCAGTCAAACAAAAATGTATTCAGACACATTTCTCCCATTATCACAGTTTATTCGCTATAGTTATGAACTCAGAGTTATGAAATCAGTTGATATTTCACAGATTTTGTCCATCCTTCTGTTAGACTGTCTCACAGATGAATTATGATGAATATCTGTCAGATGTTAAATTTAACTACACAATTAGATAATACCAGTTTAGCTCAAACTATCACCAAGCAATGCTTCATGTTATTCAGTCTGTGTGTAAAAAGAGCATTAGCAGTTACAGAAAAAACTCTTCAGCAAAACATGATCAGCTCAAAGTGCCTGAATATTGGTCCCAAAATTGTATAGATTTTACTACTAGTCATTGTATGAAGATTTTTTTTTGGTATAATATGTCTCAGTTTCCTTTATTTAGCTCTCCTCACATAGTGTCATGCACCCACTAGTAAACAAAAATATCTGGTGTCTGAATGATTTTAGTTTTGACTGCAGGAGCGCTTGTGCGGCGGTGTACGGCGAGCGATGACCACAGGGGCCTCGAGCTGTCGATGTCTGATAAAGTGCAGCTGTAATGAGACCGAGGCACTTAATTAGCTGGAGAAATGCAGCGCCGTCTTCCTCCACACGTCAAACGAAGCCGATTCATCAAGGCCCCGGAGCCACACGAGATGTTTTTGTTACTACAATAATAATTTCCCTTCATAATGTCTGTGTTAAAGCGGTGGCCCTCCAGTGAGTATAAATCCAACGTAATGGCCCCCCGTTCGCCCTGTCGAAGAACTCCTCTGGATTGATTCAATTTGGCTTTAAAGCTTTAACAATCATTCTCAACCTTCAGCTGAAGACTGTCCGTACCGAAGGAGAGCTTAGTAAGCAAAGTCTCTATACGGCAGAACGTTTCCCTGGCCGCGCGATACTTACGCTAACCCCGCGGGAGAGAGAGAGAGAGACAGCGATTGTAAATTAACAAGAGAGGTTAGAAAATGAGAGAGTTGTAGCATCTTCACGCTAGCTCAGCAAGCCTGCTATTAGCAAGGGATTGTGAATCGCTGGCTCATCGCCACTGGACAAACATCTAATTAATGGCCATTAGAATCACAGCAGCCGATTCCACTAATGGAAAGAGAAAGATCAAACCTAGAGCACGGGAATTAACACTTAACAACTGCAACATATACACACACACACAGGTGAAACTCAAAGAATTTGAATATCGTGCAATAGTTTGTGTATTTCAGTTGTGTATTCACAATAGTTGTGTATTTCAAATTAAAAGGTGAAACTAAAATATTTAGTATATATATTTAACTATATACAGGTCCTTCTCAAAAAATTAGGGTCATTTTTTCCATAATGTAATGATAAAAATTTAACTTTCATATATATTAGATTCATTGCACACCAACTGAAGTATTTCAGGTGTTTTATTGTTTTAATACTGATGATTTTGGCATACAGCTCATGAAAACCCAAAATTCCTGTTTAAAAAAATTAGCATATTTCATCTGACCAATAAAAGAAGTGTTTTTAATACAAAAAAAAGTCAACCCTCAAATAATTATGTCAGTTATGCACTCAATACTTGGTCGGGAATCCTTTTGCAGAAATGACTGCTTCAATGCGGCGTGGCATGGAGGCAATCAGCCTGTGGCACTGCTGAGGTGTTATGGAGGCCCAGGATGCTTCGAGAGCGGCCTTAAGCTCATCCAGAGTGTTGGGTCTTGCGTCTCTCAACTTTCTCTTCACAATATCCCACAGATTCTCTATGGCGTTCAGGTCAGGAGAGTTGGCAGGCCAATTGAGCACAGTAATACCATGGTCAGTAAACCATTTACCAGTGGTTTTGGCACTGTGAGCAGGAGCCAGGTCATGCTGAAAAATGAAATCTTCATCTCCATAAAGCTTTTCAGCAGGTGGAAGCATGAAGTGCTCCAAAATCTCCTGATAGCTAGCTGCATTGACCCTGCCCTTGATAAAACACAGTGGACCAACACCAGCAGCTGACATGGCACCCCAGACCATCACTGACTGTGGGTACTTGACACTGGACTTCAGGCATTTTGGCATTTCCTTCTCCCCAGTCTTCCTCCAGACTCTGGCACCTTGATTTCCGAATGACATGCAACCACTGAGCAACAGTCCAGTGCTGCTTCTCTGTAGCCCAGGTCAGGCGCTTCTGCTGCTGTTTCTGGTTCAAAAGTGGCTTGACCTGGGGAATGCGGCACCTGTAGCCCATTTCCTGCACACGCCTGTGCACGGTGGCTCTGGATGTTTCTACTCCAGACTCAGTCCACTGCTTCCGCAGGTCCCCCAAGGTCTGGAATCGGCCCTTCTCCACAATCTTCCTCAGGGTCCGGTCACCTCTTCTCGCTGTGCAGCGTTTTTTGCCACACTTTTTCCTTCCCACAGACTTCCCACTGAGGTGCCTTGATACAGCACTCTGGGAACAGCCTATTTGTTCAGAAATGTCTTTCTGTGTCTTACCCTCTTGCTTGAGGGTGTCAATGATGGCCTTCTGGACAGCAGTCAGGTCGGCAGTCTTACCCATGATTGCGGTTTTGAGTAATGAAACAGGCCGGGAGTTTTTAAAAGCCTCAGGAATCTTTTGCAGGTGTTTAGAGTTAATTAGTTGATTCAGATGATTAGGTTAATAGCTCGTTTAGAGAACCTTTTCATGATATGCTAATTTTTTGAGACAGGAATTTGGGGTTTTCATGAGCTGTATGCCAAAATCATCAGTATTAAAACAATAAAACACCTGAAATATATCAGTTGGTGTGCAATGATTCTAAAATATATGAAAGTTGAATTTTTATCATTACATTATGGAAAATAATGAACTTTATCACAATATGCTAATTTTTTGAGAAGGACCTGTACATATGCATGATTATACTTTTCAGAGGGCCGACATTTCTATATTTAAAATCCTTTTTTTATTTTATTTCATGTAATATTCTAATTTTCTGAGATTTTGAATTTGGGGTTTTCATAAGCTGTAAGCCATAATCATCAAAATTATAACTTTTGCACGATATTCTAATTTTTCAAGTTTCACCTGTACACATATATATATGTGTGTGTGTGTGCAATGTTTTGTGCCATATACATATATATATATTAAATATTCTAATTATAGCTTTTACAGTAAAGCATGGTGCTAGCAATTTTATATACTGTATGTTACACATCTTCTAACAACATTTCAGGGTTCCTACAGTCATGAAAAATCTGAGAATATTGGGAAAATTAAAACTAACCAAGTACTACTATATTATAAAAAAAAAACTATTCAGCAAATAGATTGAACGAAACAAGTTGTTTTAAGAGATTCAGTAGCAAATCGGTCAGAATCGTAAGTTATTTAAAATAGGGATGCACTGATATAATAAAAAAGTTGTTCAGTGCTATAACCGATAATTCTTTATATTTGAAAGGTGAAAACTGATATATTAGCCGATAAATCTAAATCCACATTTTTATATAATTTTTGAGAGCCTGATTACAAAAACAGAACAGCCATGTCCTAAGCACATCAATATAATGTTATCATTATCATTGTATGTGGCCTATATGACAGACTTGCGCTGCACAAGTTGCGCTTTACTATATTTCCTTTTTTGAAGTGATTCAAAACCGGGTCGATAACAATAACATTAAAAATGAACATATATTGCCCGATGCCGATATATCATGCATCATAGAAAAATTGACAATGAAAATATATTGGTCAAATGTGGGAACCCTTAAATGTACCTTCAGAAGATTGGCTTAGCTATTAAGGAGCCAAATATGATTTTATTTTTTTGGAAATCCAGAACTGTGGTGAGACATTACCCACTGAAAATAAGAGAATAAAGAAAATTAGAAAATGCTGATATAACGAGAAAAATTACCAAAAAAAAATCTTTGCCAGTAAAATCCACCAGCCTTTAGCAGGTTTAGAAAGATTATTTTGGCCCCTAGATCTATATAAAGAGACCTAAATGATCAAATGATAAACAAAAGACTGAAAAGATATAAAAGACACAATTCTTCGCTTAATCAGCTTACCGCAGGAGCGCTGGAGTGGAGAAAAGAGTCATAAACATGACATTTTCCTAAATGATGTTTCAGCACAAGAGTTGTTCCCTGCCTGAATTGGACCAATGAGACATTAAGTCTTGTGGAAGGTGATGTATGAAATCTAGTAAAGGAAACAGTACCAAGAAACCAAAGCACAAACTTTTATTACAAGAAAATTTAAGTTGTTCTGACAAAATATCCATCCTTAAAAAAAAAAGAAATGACTATAAACAAACAGTGTCAGATATCAACAGATACAATAGCAATATCCTATCTGTCGGGATACAAACAGCCACGCAAATAGTTAAACACCAGATTTTTCCTTCTCAGCTTTTTTTTAAAGAAGTCAGGACAGGATGACGATGAAAGTCAAAATCCACGAAGCATCACATAGTCGTCAACCATAACACGGAAAAATGCTACAAAAAAAACCACATCGAGCTCCAGACGGATTTTTAGAAGGTCTCAAGTAGTTCCATAATCCTCTTCTGCTCACTTTCCTTAAACTCCTCGCTCTTGCCGTCGCCAATATTTTCTGCATATTCTGAAAAAAACGAGGAAAAAAGAAACAGGATGTTTAGTAATTTGGATGAATTTCATGTACACCAACCATCCCTGCCAAGAAACCCTCGCTAACGCCGTCTCAAAGGAGAGGCTGCATACTTTAATCCCCCCCCCCCCCAAAAAAAAATCAAAGCGAGAATTTGTATCCTTGAAAGTATTTTTTAAAAAATTGTCACACATCACAAGACAGCCCAACAGAGTTTATTTTCAGACCTCCTTCGTCATGCATGAGCCATGGAGGGAAAAAAGACTAGGCTTTATAAAAAGCTAAAGTCTGCAGTTCTGGGTTTGAGGTACCAGGATTTAAGAAGTACCGTTCTTAAACGGGCAAATAGCTTTAAGATCCGTGGCCGTTTGATGTGTGCCTTTGAGAGCGTGTCCCTCAGTCAGATCAAATCTGCCATTTTGATTGAGGTCTGGCTATTTCGGGAAACTCTGGTTTCTTGTAACCTGCAGAGAGCTGGAACGGTGCCCAAGAAATCATAGGGCTACAGACGTTAAGATAAAGGCAGCATATGCTTAAAATGAGACTTTTATGAGCGCAGTGAGGACACTTGCAACACTCCTCGACTGAGCTTAAGAGACCTAATTGTTCTCCTCCACTAAAGCTAATGCCATTTCAGTATTTTGAGTATTTAGACTCAAAAAAGCCAAGTTTGACGTCATGAAAAACAACTTGAATTCAGTCTGTTGTTTCTGTTCGGTCACTGTTTCTTCAACACACAAAATAAGAGCATACAGGTAAGCATCTAAACGAGGGTGAGTAAAAAAAAAAAGTT
>CM060638.1:27264315-27290561 GCA_030578275.1 Meda fulgida
CCTTCATTTTAATATGCAAAATATAATTTCTCTTTAGATGTTGATATAAGCATTTGATAAGCTCACAATATCATTCATAATCTTACCTCTCATTATATGCCGAACTATTTTGACGGACCCTCCTCTAAGATTGAGGATCTGATGGACTCTCTGCTGTAACTGGAGGAGAAGACACACAGAATGAAAGTCATTGAGCTTTAATTCCTGCAACGATGCCTGTGACCAGGGTTGTGTGTGACGCACCTGAGGAACGCCCGCACTGCACATCTCCACCATGATATAACAGATGAGCTGAAGAACGAAGAGTCCAGCGTCGAGCCTGCGCAGGTAAAACTCATCGTCCATCACGTCATCGATGATCTCGCCACGCCGCACCATATCCTGAGGAGCACAAATAGAGGTTAGGCCTGCACAATATATGAGAATTAATCGATATTGTTATTGCTTAGTGCAATTGTCCAATCATGCAGGCTGTGTTTTAATTAAACAAATATATGTTTTAGACTATATGCATGTAAATGAACACATATTTTTAAATGGCAGCAACCTGTCAAAATAAAAGCTTGATGAATTAACATTAGAAAATGAATAAATTGAGACGTAAATGTTAATATTTTGATATTACAGAAAAATATTATTATTACAATGTATTTCTTATTTTGTTTAATTTTTTATTTAATAATAATAAGTAGCAGCACATATTTTTATTTGCTTGCAACCCGTCAAAATAAATGCTTGAAGGGTTAAAAAAATTATTACAACAATATATTTTATAATTGGTATATATTTTTATTTATTTAATATTAATCACAACAAATTATTATTATTTTATTGTCAACGAATTGGTGAAAAAAATGGGAATGTGGAATATGAAAACTAAAGTATTTTTTTTTAAACCCAGTTCAACTTTATGGTTTCTGAAAGAGGTTTGAGAGCTGCTTCTTGGAAAAAGCAAACCCAATACATACTCCGAATAAAATATTTCTACTTTTTTAAAGATATATATTTTATTTATTATGCAGATGTGAAAGAAAAAAAAAATCAGCCAACTCACTCTTGAATGATTAATTGTTCCCAAATTTTGCTATTCTGTTCATCCATACAAAATTCCTGTATCATTTCATATCTAATATATATTGCAGAAAAACTGAATATGGCAGCATCAGTTATTTCTAATATCGTGCATCCCTAATAGAGGTAAATGATGACCAGTAGACTCATAATACATAAATGCATATTGATTTGCAAGAAAATCACATGCAGTAAAATATATTGCCATGCGGCTCCATGCATGTTCTCCTCCTGTTACAAAAGGTTTAGGATAATGATCTGATCTGATCTCAGATCAGTTTAAAAGGCTGCTTTTTCACAGATTTCAGCTTTTTAGCACCTGCAGCCGAATCGAAAGGGACAAAGACATTTGGCATTTGTTGAATGCCATAATTGCGGCGGTTGACACTGGCCTCTCTCCAGGGGATTGAAATCTTTTCCAGCATAAAACACTGGCAAGCACATGAACAGAAAGGTTTGTGAACACCGGGAACGCTGGAGAAACAGCAGGTTGGCGAGAACTGAAGTACACAGCGGTCACGGGTTGCTGAAGACACACAGAACACAGGCTCAGATCATTGAGAGAGGCTTTCTGAGAGAATTAGATTGGCCAACACCATTCAGATGTTCTGCAAGAAATATAGATGCTTTCAGTGCAATTCGAAGAACAGAGTGTGATTTAATCCATTAAAAAAATAGGATTTTTGAGCCGGACATCAGGATGAAGGTCAAGTTCCTCCTTTAGAGCATCTCAATTGAGGGGTTTCCTTTTCAACCCGATCATTATTTGTGATTTTTCTCCATATAGTGGACTTCAATGGGGTCCAACAGTCAGTTTCAGTGCAGCTTCAAAGTCTCAACATGATCCCAGCTGACGAATAAGAGTCTTATCTGGACAAACCACAGCTCATTTTATAAAAAAAATAAACATTTATGTACTTTTTAACCAGTCAAACGCATTGTACAAATAAAAAAATTAAATAAAAGGTTTTGAACTTGGAGGAGAAAATGAGATGGAGTTTTTCGCTCTATCCTACATTTTTTAACCGGAACACGCGTGACCTTTCAACGTGATTACGTAATGTGTGGCGCATCGCAGAGCTAGTGCAAGACGGGCATTTGTGGTTAAAAAGTATATAAATGTTTATTTCTTTAGAAAATGACCGCTGGTTTGTTAGATAAGACTCTTATTTCTCGGCTGGAATCATGTAGAGACTTTGAATCTGCACTGAAACTCACATTTGGACCTTCAACCCGTTGGACCCCATTGAAGTCCATTATATTCAGAAAAATCCTGGAATGTTTTTCTCAAAAACCTTAATTTTTTTTCAACTGAAGAAAGAAACTGAAAAAAGAAAGACATGAACACCTTGGATGACGTGGGGGGAGAGTAAATTATAGTGATGCACCGAAATTAAAATTCTTGGCCGAAACCGAAACTGAAAATTTAGGATGCACTTAGCCGAAAACCGAAACTGAAGCCGGAAATGGCTTCTTTTAATAACTTATTATATATATATATATATATATATATATATATATATATGTATGAGAAATCGGGGGTGTGGCGTGTAAAGCCAATCAAAAAGCTCTGCTTTTAACCAGTGTTGTTTTGCGGTACTCCTCATGTTCAATTGGATGTCGTGATTTCAGGTGGTGTATCAAACCTGTTGTCTAAAAGTTCTTTGGCACCGCACCAATGTTGCATATTGCAACTTTGGTGTCCTCATCTGAAACTTTAAATTACTTCCATACCGCTGACATGCTTAATCTTTGATAGGCAGACACGTGATAACAGCTCAACCATGAGTGAAAACTCAGCGCTTGTGCACAGATGGGAGGGGCAGGTGACATTCATTTTCGATTTACGTTTTCGGCTGTTTTTTTTTTATTTCGGCCCGAAACCGATAATGCCATTTTCGGCGGCCAAAATTTTCGGTGCACCCCTAGTAAATTATCAGGAAATTGGTTAATTACATTTTAATGAAAAATTAAAAAGGCAAACGTTCCATTTTATTTAAAATAATGTGCACTAATGAATTGAGCAAAAATAAGACCAGGAACATGTTGATTTTAGGAATTTCACTTAAAACTTTCAGGCTGATTTAAAGTGTGCAAAAAATATGTTCATCATCACTTTGATGTCAGAACAGGCTGATCTTTCGCATTCGTTACTCGAGTCTCGTTACAGAGGTAAAGCCTTCGGCAAGTCAATTACATCAGTGCAAATAACAAGCGGCTTCACCTCCGGGAAACGGAGTGATTTTTAGTCACTTCATGTTGGAGAACTGCAGGCTGGCGCAGGTGTTAATATGACAGGCAGAACAAGGCAGCGCCGAGACCTGTGATTGAGTCTCACGGGACACGCCGACACCAAATTAATCCCAGCACACCCTGCCAAACGCTTCCTCAGAGGATGCTTTCGAGATTTCCCAAAGAGTGCTGCGGTAAAACGAGAAGAAAAGAGAAGAGCAGGCCGAACGCGAAAGGGATTTTATGGGGGTCTGTGTTTAGGAAATGCAATTCAGAGAGAATTTGTAGCTGTCATTAAGCAGTAAAAGGAGGCGAGACGGGTTGGCTGACAGCACTCCGAGGCGTTCTTAAACAAGGGCTCTGCTATGGGTGATATAGTTTTATAGCGCTCGGAGAAAGCTGGGAACGCGGATCCATCTGGAGGGAGTGCTGGTGCATTCAGTCGACGGGAGCGAAACAAGACCAGACATTTCCACACTCATATTCCTGTCACTGCCTCTGAGACGCGATTTATAGGCCTGAAGAACACGCAGAGGAGGAGAGTCAGATAAGGTGGATGGAAAAACTTGCACTCACACACACACTCAAACTCACAGTGCACACACACTCACACAAAACGGTTTTAAATTGACACACCTGTATAAAGACATGAAACTAGAGCTGAGCTGAACACACACACGTACACATACACACTCAAGTTTACTTAGCTATCTAAATGGAGACTCTACATAGGCATGTTTTTATTCTGTCCACTCACACTAACCGACCCCTAAACCTGCCCATCACACAAAACTTTCTGCATTTTTACATTTTAAAAAAACATTTAATTATTTTATTTTTATACTAGATTTACAAATTAGTACAATGATGATCTCGTCTTGTACAAATACACTTGGATTACTGTATATTTTCCTAGATTTTTAATGCATTTTGCAGACTTAATCTGCTCTGAAACAACAACTAGTTGGGGAGACATTTTTTTTTACTTTTAAGATTTTGTTTTTTAATTCAAGATATCTCTCAAGCATGTTTAGAAAGCCCAACCTGAAGCAACCCTGAAAACAGCACGCCTGTCTTAAACACACATTAGGATGGATGAGACACGAGCCGCAGGAGTCCTGATCAGTGCCCAGCTCACATCCTCCACACACACGCACGCATGAACACACACACAGAGAATAATCACACACACACACCGTATAATCACACACACAGTATAATCACACACACGCACAGACAGAATAATCACACACAGTATAATCACACAAACACACACACGCACGCATGAACACACACACAGAATAATCACACACACACAACGTATCATCACACACACAGTATAATCACACACACGCACAGGCAGAATAATAACACACAGTATAATCACAAACACACACGCACAGACAGAATAATCACACAAACACATGTGCACGCACACACAGGCAGTGTAATCACACACACACACGCACAGACAGAATAATCACACAAACACATGTGCACGCACACACAGGCAGTGTAATCACACACACACACAGTATATACACCAGATGCACATACACAGTACAGCCTAACCTACTAACACAACACACATGCCAGTTACACAATGTTGATTAATTACCCCAATCTGCCAATTATCATCAATTAACATCTGCCTTTAATCATCTCCATGTTAATTACCGCTGGCTGAAAAAAGCCTTTAAACACACACCTGTGACCACATGCCAATTAAATGCCAACTTTAAAAAAGTTTGATAATTAACTATAAATTACTAATATTATTACATTTTCTTCTTAATAATAATAATAATAATACTGTATTATTAATTTATTAATAATAATATTATTTTTAAATTATATGCAATAATATCATATTTGGAATTATGCAAATGTTTGCAACAAACTAATTGTTACATCGTAACTTTAAAAAGAGAATACAACCACTCAAAATCTACAAGATAAAGAATGCCTTGTTTCAGCGTTTTGGATAAACTTTGGCTTAAACAAATACAGAGATGAGCCCAAACACTGAGGCCCCGTTTACACGTACATGGAGACATTTCCCTTCGTTTGTGCCCTTCGTTACACGCAAACGGAGAATACGCCTCTGAAAACGATTCTTTCTATAAACTCGGGCCAGAGTGGAGATTTTGGAAAACTTGGTTTGCATGTAAACAGATAAACACAGTTTTAGGCCGCTGATGTCACAGATGCGCCAGAACTTGCACTGCGTCAGAAGTGCGACACGTGTTTACATCTTCATCTGGCTTTGGTGATCATGGATGCATTCAGAGTCGCAGTCGCATTTATGTTGGAGCAAACCCTTTTACTGTTTGCATTTGCAGATGCTCTGCTCTATCATGTCGAGGTGTTGCTATTTTCTGGATTCTGATTGGCTGGCGTTGGCTTGAGCTTCTCGTTACACTGACACCTACAGGTTTAACATGCTCTTGACGGCACATACACACGGGTTCGTGTAAACTAACACTTTTCTGAAAACTGGCAGGATAAAATTATTGACTACAGGGGGACTTTATATGTGGCCTTGTTTATGATCAACGATATTCGCTTCACCTGTGACTGCTCAATGTTGATAGATAAATAAATAAGTCATATTTATGCATACATGATTACTGCATATTAATGAATAAAAAACAATTTATTATTATTATTATTAATATTATTATTAAGAATAAATAATAGAAGTATTACAAGGTAACATTATAGTTTTCCAGGATCCACAAAATGATGCCGGTTCTCGCATTTCCATTGACTTGAGGGCCGAATTATGACTGTTACTACATTATCTCCCCACAAACAAACAAACATGCAGCATATGTTCTGAGAAGTATGTGGATCAGTGTCTTAATGCCAACACAAGCTGTTTCTGATGTAGCATTTTAAATGGAGCAAGACCAACCCAATGATGAGGCTTTTGTTTGGGTGTTTGTTGAGTTGCGACTCACAGACTCTAGGGCTGATGGGAATGTGTGCTCAATCACTGCTCGGTGTAAAAGTTTAACAGCGTTCAGTTTTAAAGGCGAGCGGACCAACAAAGAAGCGTGTCGACCTGCACTCGTTTGATTCTGGTAGGTCTGGTCTTATCTTCACACACAGATCTGCCCTCGCAGAGGAGATACTGCCAGTCAAGCGTGAATGTGTGTGTGTGTGTGTGTGTGTGTGTGTGTGAATCTTACGTGCTTCTCTCCTTCGATCCTCTTGTCTGCGAGCTGAACGGCTTCCAGGTACTTAAAATGCAGCTCCATGAGTCTGTCAACCTGCAGAAAGAGAGCGAGGGTGAGCATATACGTTACAAACACACCATCAACGGCAAGAAGAGATGTGCTTCAGGACCCAAATTCACGTTATGTAAATGATATTCATATTTAACTGCGGCGAAATCCCACACAAGACGAATGGCGTTGTTATTTAAAGACAAAAAGAGACACTTGTCATCCTCTTTCTTAGCGATTCCTGTGACAATCTGAAGACAGAAAACAGAACTGAGGCATGATGCCCATATGGACGAAATCTTTTAGCTTGGGAAACTACCAATAATGCACTGCTCCTGTCAGAGTGATGAAACGGAGCCCAGGAGGACTGTGAGGGTTATTTTAAGTGTAGTGACTGCTGAGCGATAACAGCACACGTGTTCGTCCAGGTGATGTATGGAGACCCCCGACAGGGACTAAAGGAGACGTATAACACAAGATGAAGGAACCGCATGAACACAGCTGAGAGAGTCCAACAACACACGCAGGAAACATTACACCGAGACACGGCTGACCGAAACGAGACAGCGAGAGAGAAAGCGAACAAAACAAGTGAAAAGAGCCAAAACTGATGGACATAAAAGACCAACGAATGGAAAAACAAACAAAAAGAAAAAGAATGAAAAAAGGTGAACAAACCAAATAAGAAATAAATGATAGACTGACATAATTAATAGGCAAAACAAGCTAGATGAAAGACAAAATGAAAGAAACAAAAACCTGTGAACAGAACAGCATGATTACAAAATAAAAGAGCTGGAAAAATGCTGAAAAATTAACCATGAAAAGCAAAACCAGCCAAAAAAAACAAAAAAAAAAAAAAAAACAAGGAAATCAAGAAAAGATGAAAAAACAAAAAGAATAAACAAAAACGGTGAACAAACCATCAGAGCAAAACAAGCAAATAGAAAAAAAACAAAGGAATAAATGAAAACGGGTGAACAAACTAAGACACAAGAAAATAAAGAATAAATGAAAAAAATAACAACAAAAAAATCTACGCAAAAGGGTGAACAAAAAATAAAATAAATAAACAATTAAATATTTAATAAAAGAATGAATAAAAAAAACAAATTAAACAAAAAAGAGAAAGAATAAAAAATAAAAAGAATCAACAAGAGCAAACAAAACAGCAGAAAAAATAAAGAACACTAAATGAAAGAGAAAACAAAAGAATAAATTAAAATGGGTGAACAAACTAACAAAATAAATTAAATGATAGACTGAACGAATTAATAAAATAATGAATAAACACATGAACAAACAAAAGGACGAAGAGGAAAAAGAAAGAATGAACAAAAATCAACCAACAAGAGCAAACAAAACAAAACTGCAGGAAATAAAGAACACCAAATGAAAGAAAACAATGTTGGTGAACAAACGAACAAATAAATAATAAAAAAAGAATAGACTGTTAATGGACTAATAAAACGCTCATGTTAGTTCACAGTGCATTAACTCCAGAAGAGATCAGATGTGCTCCTACAGAAGAGATCAGATGTGCTCCTACAGAAGAGATCAGATGTGCTCCTACAGAAGAGATCAGATGTGCTCCTACAGAAGAGATCAGATGTGCTCCTACAGTAGAGATCAGATGTGCTCCTACAGTAGAGATCAGATGTGCTCCTACAGTAGAGATCAGATGTGCTCCTACAGAAGAGATCAGATGTGCTCCTACAGAAGAGATCAGATGTGCTCCTACAGAAGAGATCAGATGTGCTCCTACAGAAGAGATCAGATGTGCTCCTACAGAAGAGATCAGATGTGCTCCTACAGTAGAGATCAGATGTGCTCCTACAGAAGAGATCAGATGTGCTCCTACAGAAGAGATCAGATGTGCTCCTACAGTAGAGATCAGATGTGCTCCTACAGAAGAGATCAGATGTGCTCCTACAGAAGAGATCAGATGTGCTCCTACAGAAGAGATCAGATGTGCTCCTACAGTAGAGATCAGATGTGCTCCTACAGTAGAGATCAGATGTGCTCCTACAGTAGAGATCAGATATGCTCCTACAGAAGAGATCAGATGTGCCCCTACAGAAGAGATCAGATGTGCCCCTACAGAAGAGATCAGATGTGCTCCTACAGTAGAGATCAGATGTGCTCCTACAGAAGAGATCAGATGTGCTCCTACAGTAGAGATCAGATGTGCTCCTACAGAAGAGATCAGATGTGCTCCTACAGTAGAGATCAGATGTGCTCCTACAGAAGAGATCAGATGTGCTCCTACAGTAGAGATCAGATGTGCTCCTACAGAAGAGATCAGATGTGCTCCTACAGTAGAGATCAGATGTGCTCCTACAGAAGAGATCAGATGTGCTCCTACAGAAGAGATCAGATGTGCTCCTACAGAAGAGATCAGGTGTGCTCCTACAGAAGAGATCAGGTGTGCTCCTACAGAAGAGATCAGATGTGCTCCTACAGTAGAGATCAGATGTGCTCCTACAGAAGAGATCAGATGTGCTCCTACAGTAGAGATCAGATGTGCTCCTACAGAAGAGATCAGATGTGCTCCTACAGTAGAGATCAGATGTGCTCCTACAGTAGAGATCAGATGTGCTCCTACAGTAGAGATCAGATGTGCTCCTACAGTAGAGATCAGATGTGCTCCTACAGTAGAGATCAGATGTGCTCCTACAGAAGAGATCAGATGTGCTCCTACAGAAGAGATCAAATGTGCTCCTACAGTAGAGATCAGATGTGCTCCTACAGAAGAGATCAGATGTGCTCCTACAGAAGAGATAAGATGTGCTCCTACAGTAGAGATCAGATGTGCTCCTACAGTAGAGATCAGATGTGCTCCTACAGAAGAGATCAGATGTGCTCCTACAGTAGAGATCAGATGTGCTCCTACAGAAGAGATCAGATGTGCTCCTACAGTAGAGATCAGATGTGCTCCTACAGTAGAGATCAGATGTGCTCCTACAGAAGAGATCAGATGTGCTCCTACAGTAGAGATCAGATGTGCTCCTACAGTAGAGATCAGATGTGCTCCTACAGTAGAGATCAGATGTGCTCCTACAGTAGAGATCAGATGTGCTCCTACAGTAGAGATCAGATGTGCTCCTACAGTAGAGATCAGATGTGCTCCTACAGAAGAGATCAAATGTGCTCCTACAGTAGAGATCAGATGTGCTCCTACAGAAGAGATCAGATGTGCTCCTACAGAAGAGATCAGATGTGCTCCTACAGAAGAGATAAGATGTGCTCCTACAGTAGAGATCAGATGTGCTCCTACAGTAGAGATCAGATGTGCTCCTACAGAAGAGATCAGATGTGCTCCTACAGTAGAGATCAGATGTGCTCCTACAGAAGAAATCAGATGTGCTCCTACAGTAGAGATCAGATGTGCTCCTACAGTAGAGATCAGATGTGCTCCTACAGTAGAGATCAGATGTGCTCCTACAGAAGAGATCAGATGTGCTCCTACAGTAGAGATCAGATGTGCTCCTACAGAAGAGATCAGATGTGCTCCTACAGTAGAGATCAGATGTGCTCCTACAGAAGAGATCAGATGTGCTCCTACAGTAGAGATCAGATGTGCTCCTACAGTAGAGATCAGGTGTGCTCCTACAGTAGAGATCAGGTGTGCTCCTACAGTAGAGATCAGATGTGCTCCTACAGTAGAGATCAGATGTGCTCCTACAGAAGAGATCAGATGTGCTCCTACAGTAGAGATCAGATGTGCTCCTACAGAAGAGATCAGATGTGCTCCTACAGTAGAGATCAGATGTGCTCCTACAGTAGAGATCAGATGTGCTCCTACAGTAGAGATCAGATGTGCTCCTACAGAAGAGATCAGGTGTGCTCCTACAGTAGAGATCAGATGTGCTCCTACAGTAGAGATCAGATGTGCTCCTACAGTAGAGATCAGGTGTGCTCCTACAGAAGAGATCAGATGTGCTCCTACAGTAGAGATCAGATGTGCTCCTACAGAAGAGATCAGATGTGCTCCTACAGAAGAGATCAGATGTGCTCCTACAGAAGAGATCAGGTGTGCTCCTACAGAAGAGATCAGATGTGCTCCTACAGAAGAGATCAGATGTGCTCCTACAGTAGAGATCAGATCTGCTCTTATAGAAGAGATCAGATCTGCTCCTACAGAAGAGATCAGATGTGCTCCTACAGTAGAGATCAGATCTGCTCTTATAGAAGAGATCAGATCTGCTCCTACAGAAGAGATCAGATGTGCTCCTACAGAAGAGATCAGATGTGCTCCTACAGTAGAGATCAGGTGTGCTCCTACAGTAGAGATCAGATGTGCTCCTACAGTAGAGATCAGATGTGCTCCTACAGTAGAGATCAGGTGTGCTCCTACAGAAGAGATCAGGTGTGCTCCTACAGTAGAGATCAGATGTGCTCCTACAGTAGAGATCAGATGTGCTCCTACAGTAGAGATCAGATGTGCTCCTACAGAAGAGATCAGATGTGCTCCTACAGAAGAGATCAGATGTGCTCCTACAGTAGAGATCAGATGTGCTCCTACAGAAGAGATCAGATGTGCTCCTACAGAAGAGATCAGATGTGCTCCTACAGAAGAGATCAGATGTGCTCCTACAGTAGAGATCAGATGTGCTCCTACAGTAGAGATCAGATGTGCTCCTACAGTAGAGATCAGATGTGCTCCTACAGAAGAGATCAGATGTGCTCCTACAGAAGAGATCAGATGTGCTCCTACAGTAGAGATCAGATGTGCTCCTACAGTAGAGATCAGATGTGCTCCTACAGTAGAGACATTCAGCAAATGCGCATCTACATAATTAATTTAAACAAATCTCTGAATATATAATAAACATTTAATTTCACAAACCATGCAGATTTAATCGACTCCAGCTGTGATATGTTTGAAGTGTGCGTTTGTAGCCGGCATAACCGTGTTCCTGCGAGTGACGGTCCGAGCGACGTGACTCAATGCGAACAGGAGACTCGATCGAAACACTTTAAATCCTTCATTTTAAAATATGCTGTGCTATATCCAGTTGCCCACTGTCATATTCATATCGTTTTCACTGTGTGCTGCATGTAAATGACCAGATTATATATATATATATAAATATCGGCTTTATATGGGCCACCATACTCTCTAAGATATCGGCATCGGTCATCAAAAACCCATATCTGTCGACCACTAAATTACACATCAATGAGCCCATATAACTTTGAAAGAACAGTGTTTTTTGCAAAGAATCAACTTAAAAAAATGACACAGTGTAGCTTAAAGGACCACGGCGTGTTCTATATAATCTTTACGGCAGCATTAAACCCATCTGCCAGCTCTCTCCTCAAGCGTATATACAAGCAGAAGGCAATAAAGGCGTATCGTCAGCTGTCTTATTTTTACCTTCTCGCAGTCGTTCTCTGTGAACTTGCTGAGGAGACGACTTCTCTGCTGGCCTCTGAGGTTCCTCAGCATGGAGGCGATGATGGAGCACACATGCTCTGGGAGAAGAAAACAAGGCGTTAGTGCCCTCATTTAACACACTCCTGTCATCCACTCACACTAAATAAAGGAAAAACACAGATGAGTGGGAGGTGATATCCGTGAAACGCCAATGTGCTTTTCCAGACTGAGAACATGAAGCTGCTGGAGATTAGACGTCCTCGTTCTCCTCGATTTCAGATGATTTTCGCTGATGATCAAAAGTGGTGCAGAAACGACAGTAAAGTTGACTTGAGAAACTGCAGAACAAACCTTATGTAAGAGTTCACTTTGAATACCGTTCAGAGGTTTGGGGTCGGTATGGCTGTTGTGAGTGTGAAAGAAGTCTCTTCTGCTCACTAAGGCTGCATTTATTTGATCAAATACAGTAACAATTGTGACGTATTACAATTTAAATCAGCTGTTTTCGATGTGAATATATAGTAAAGTGTAATTTATTCCTGTGATAAAGCTGAATTTTCAGCATCATTACTAATTTTTGAGAGCCTGATTACCAAAACAAAAGTCTCACCATCAAAATCCAGGTCACAAGCATACAATTATATATTTTATGTCGCCTATATGACAGGCTTATGTTGTACTTTACTGTATTTTTCTTTTTTGAAGTGATTCCAATCATATTTCAAGTAATTTAAAAGCATCATGTTGAACAGTGTGCATCTGAAGTGTCTCAGCTGAAGGAAATAATACATTATTTATCCGCTTTAATATACTGGACGTATTTTCCTATAGGGTCAATAACGATAACATTGAAAACAAGCATTTATCGTCCGATACCGATACAGTGGCTGATATATTGTGCATCAGTAACGTGTGGTGACATCTTGTCATGGGTAGGCTGTGACCTATCAATGTGGCATAGGCTATATTCATTCAGTCAATGTAGCAACCCAAGTTCACATCAGGCATCATCACATCGCTGCCTGCATACAGCAAAGTCAGTCATAGGAAGAATGCACAATCAAATCTAATAATCAAATTAATAGACACATCTATCACTTTTTGCCAGGGTCGATATTGTCCCCACCACTTTTTAAAACCTCTCACGGCCGCACGGATGTACCAATAGAAATAAATAAAACATCTCCAGCTGGCAGAGCATTCATTTTGTTCGTTTGTTAAATAAGAGGCGATCTAGCGCTGAAATACGTCGTTTTTTAAATCAAGTGATCCAAGTGGCGATCGGTGGCACGGTTACAGTGTTATCTTGTGGCTCACGCACAGTCTTCACATGCACGCGCGCTTCAATCCGTTTCGGAGACTCTTTGTTTGTTCCGGTGAAATCACAAAACAAAAATGCACACAAACGTGTCCCTGCTTGATATAATACAACCACTGATGAACTTATTCGGTTTTGATTAAAAAAAGAACTATACGAGTGCGGATTCGAACCAGAAACCCAGAACATCTGACATGCTCGGCAAAAGATCCACCACTGGACCATTAAAGGACACACATTAAACAGTCCGATATATGTATTTATTCACATGATTCATTCATTTATATACACACACACACACCTGTCCCACCCACTTTTAAAAACAAAGTTACGCCACTGATTTTAACCCTTACGAAATGCACCATAATCGCACAGATAGACATACAGTACAAATGTGGCAGAGGTGACGGTTAGATGCTAAGAGTGAGTGAGAGCGAGTGGATCACGTGACATGAAGCAAGCTCAGTCTCTGCCTCAATGTTGATAATTCAAGACAGCGTGAGAACGGACTGCGCATGCGCAAATCTACGTAAACTACGGTCTATGGACCAAAGAGGCACTGATAACCTCTGCCTCAGTGGCCATGGCCTTGAATTTCCTAAATGAAACAATGGTTTTTAGAAGCAAACAATGGCAAAAGGAGTATATTATGTGTATTCCTGAACATTTTTGTTACAAAAATTAATATTTGGAATAAAATGAATGTAATTAATAATGTGGTGAATTAATAAAGCTCTTGGAATTAATAAATGTAATGTCGATATTTCCTTTGGTGAGGCACTGCCTACCCTGACCGTGCATCCCTAACAAAAATATACGGTACAAACATGTCTTATTTTTGTCTTACTGCTTGTTTTTTAATCCATTTTATAGTAAGTATCAACACAGAGTTAAAAGTCGTAATTTACTTAGAGATAAAAGGAGAAATTGCACAAAAATTGGCGAGTGAGCCTGTGACTGCCTTAGATAACTACTGCAAATGGAGAATACGAGGCTGCACTAAAAGCTTTAATGAACGTGGAGTGAAGTGCATGAAAGTCTTTGCACGCTGCGGTCGCCTATAAAAACACACTAATGAAGAAGCATTAGAGCTGAGCAAAGCGACACGCAACAAGACATCAGACGCAACCGCACATCTGATCTGATGGCTTGTTTCCCTCCAAGAAGGAACAAGACAAATGTACAGTAAGACTGAGAGCATCACACAAGAAATATCACATCTAAAAGAAAGAAACATCAACATGCTAAAGGGATTGTTTACTCAAATATGATCATTCTGTCATCATTTACTTTTACTACCTGCATGAGTTTCTTCTGATGAACACCAAAAACTATATTTATTTTGAAGTCAACGACAACAAAATTGGACCCCATTGACTTTCATTGTATGGACAAAAAAAATTAAATCAGAGAAAATTTTTGGGTGAATTATTGCTTTAAAGCCTGTCTCAGAATAATTTAAATGAACATTATTGTTAACAGATACATCTTTTGATTATTAGTAAAATGTTAAAGGTAACGTTATCTAAGACTAATAAATGCTGTATAAGTATTTCTCATTGTTAGTTCATGTCAGAAATGTTAAAAAACGAAACACTAATGTAAATTGTTCATTTTCTTTTTTTTGTTAGTTCTTTCACTGCAAAACAAAAGTGAAAGATAGAACTAGCAAACAAAATTATGAATAACAAACCAACAAACATAGCCACCCCCGTCCCCCCCCCCCCCCCAAATAAGAATGAAATAACAAAAGAAAAACCGGCATAGAAAAAAAGAGGGAGGAAAAATTGAGTTGCAAAACAAAAAAACGAATCAACAAAGAATTACAAGCGAAAATGCGCTAATTTTAGTTGTGTTTGTTCATGCATGTGACGGAGTAATATATCATGTTATTTCTTTCTGCTTTTGTTTGTTAGTTCTTTCACTGCAAAACACAATTAATGAAAACAAACGAGCAAACGGAAGTCAACTGAGCAAAAAAGAACAAAAACAAAAGGAGCAAAAATATATAACTAGCAAACAAAATAATGAAGAACAAACCAGCAAACATGGGCGACTCTAAAAAACCAAGAAAGAGAAAATAACGAAAGAAGAAACCAAAACAAACAAAATGGCAATACAAAAAAAAGAAAATCAACACAATTTGCAAGGGAAAATGAGTTGAGTGTGTTAATGCATGAAGCAGGGAATTATAAATTACATCACAATCTGACTTTCATTGAGATTTTACTTTTTTCTTCATATTGATGGTTAATTTAGGGCAGATTACGCTCTTCTGCGTTGTTTAAACATCAACACACTTCAAAACCACTGTATGAATGTTTGAGAAGGTTATACTTTACAAAACAAAAAAACAATTAACGTCTTCTAAAACAACATTCAAAAGAGTAGTCCTTCATCAGGTTAAAAACCAATATTTAAACACCATCTTGCACAAACACTCACATCATATAATCAGACGGCCTTGATAAAACCATTTAATTTGGCCTTGGCCTTCATCGCCGCTGAATACAAACGAGTTTAAACATCATCTCTTCACCAACACATGCATTCTAATGCGCCGGGTGAACGAAGGAGACGCATTAATCACCGGACGACGAGAAGAAACGCTCGGTCAGCACTGCGATGATGTCGACTCGAGGCCACCGGGAGCGAGGCAGGGAGAAGTGAACGTTATTAGCGGAGGAATAAAGTGTCTGGGGCGAGGAACAGCGCCACAGGGAGCGGATGAGAGCAGAGAGGTCTGAGATAAGTGTGTTATCTCCCAGCGCTGCCTCGGGAAAGCTTCTGTCATCATTACACACAGGAAAGAAGACTCGGCTACCAAAGCTACATCACTCCAGGTCGTCGTGGCAACAGGGGGGAAGGCCATTGGCTGGCAGGAGGTGAAGGAGGCGGGGCTTGCAGTAGGGGGCGGGACTCTACTCTAACAAGAAGGATAAATGAAAATACAAAGAATGGGGAAAAGTGTAATTTGACCATTTTTAGCTTGTAATAATAATGTGTTATGTAATATGAAAGACGTGTTTATGATTAAAAATGAATACACTGTTAAATGATTTTCTATAATTTGTAATAAGGCACCAAACAAAGAACCCTTTAAAAACAAATGCATGCATAATAAATAATTAATAAAAAATCATGTTGAAAAATGTATTTAAAAATATAATTCATATTATATATAATATTATAAAGAAAATTATATATATATATATATATATATATATATATAGTTGAAAATACTTTCATAAATGTAAAAATGTATAAAAAAATATGCATATTTATTATTACAAATTATAATAAATATATTACACAAATACATTTAGAAAAATTAAAAAAATATTTAAAATATAATTAATAAATTATTTATATATACATTTAATTACAAAATTATGTACAGGTAATAACTGAAATACTTTATAAATGTAATAGTTTATAAAAGTGTATCTATACAATTAATACGTGTTTTCATTAATTATACACAATATAAGAAATTCATGAATAAAAATACATTTAAATATATAATTAATAATACATTATTATATATACTTAATTTAAAAATATGATTATATATATATAAATATATGTGTTTTTATTTAACATATATAATTTTAAAAATATATACATCTTGTGTATTTATAACAGCAGAACACAGAAACACACACTCATCCGGGTCACAGCAGCACTATACACTCATTCATAAATTATAACATTTATTAAATTTTATACATATATTAGTGCTTTCAAATCGATTAACCACGATTAATCACATCTAACATAAATGTTTGTGTATACATATACATATATACACACATAGACAGTACTTCTGTCGTTTATGATCACCATGATTTTGAGTAGGAGTGGTTGTTTATTTAAAAGAATAATTCACAAAAAAAATGAATAATTCACGAAAAAAATTAAATTTAAATTTACTAAAGTTTCATAAAATTGTCATACGTGTGGAAGTCATGCATACCGGTATGCTTTGTTGTGAAATTTAAAGTCTTTATTCAGTGATATTACTATGTCCCAAAGCTTGAATGGATTAGAAAATGGGAAATTACCATTAAACACTGCAACCAAATGTCTTTGAGGTCAATGACACCATTTATTTTTTGAGAGCAACGGCAGAAGGAAAAATTCAGTGAAATGACAGTGTTTCTCATATAAAATAGACGTGGAAGTCCCAAGGACATTTACTGTGCTTTAACTTTTTTTTCTTTCCTCTTTGGAGCTTGATAAGCTCATAGAAAGTCATCCAGGTTTGCAACAACAAGAGGGTGAAATTGAGCGTAAAATCCCTTTAAAATCTGACCTGGGAAAATATAACTCACATATTTCCATTTGCATATTTTATGAAACACTACTTGAAGAGACAGTATGCAAGTCAAAAGACATTTTCAGGTACAGTAGGCTAGGTTTATCTAATATATAGTAAGAAATACTACAGAAATTGAATAATCAAATGAAAAATATGCAAAGACAAAGGTGTTTGGTTACAGTTCAAGAAAATCCCTCCTAACAAAGCGGATTATCACATTATCAACATGTGAATCTGCAGCCAGAGAACAGCTAATTTTCAATAATGAATCCATTAGCGAAACCTTTGAGAACGGCAGAACAATGATCCGATTCCAAGTTTCATTTGAAACGAGAGAATTAACAGAGCTCTGGAGATCAGCTCAATTACACCAACGCCTTTGATCCAATTTAGCACAGCAATTCCAGCGCTTCCCGCAATTATCACGTGTCCGGTAGAGATTAAAAAGCAGTTAAAAGACAATCATTAGGATTGTCTGCTTCTCTCCTCCGCCATTTGTTCGGTTCACATTTGGCCAATTTTGAGTCGCCACTGAGACGTCAAAGCAAATGGGTCTGTCTCAAACGTTGTCTTACACCTCTCTAAAGAATCATTATCCTCAAACCACTCGAGCAATTTAGTCTAAGATGACTCTATAAAGAGTAATAAATAATCAGACAGACAGAACGACTGACACTTGACTCGTTTTTAGATGAAGAAAGCAGAGTCGGGATTATTGTTGATGACTCAAACTAAGACTAAAACCATAAAAAAAGTGTTTTGTTGCTTGAAATAAAATGAACGTTAACTGGGAAAAAAACTTCAGCTAATTCATTTAGTTTAACTTAATATACTAAAATAACAAGACATTTAAAAAAAGGAAAAACATAAAATGATTAAAACTTTAATATTAAAAATAAGAAAACAAAAAACTAATTCAGAATAATAATAAAAATGTAATTTAAATTCAATTAAAATATAATTTAATTAAAATATAATATAAATGTATATATTTTAGTTGCTTGTCATGAAAGTTAAGTGAGATAAAATAATATATTTAAATATTATTTCAGCTAGTTGCCAAGCAGCGCATATGAATCGTGATTCTATCTTCTACCGATTTGCAGTGATTCACACATTTTAAAAAAGTGTTTTTTTTTAAGTGTTACACTTCAGCTTTACAATACTAACAGTTATTGACACGTTAGGGTGTTATTGATCACAATTCAGTTCTTTCACTGCTTATTGCGCTTGAATGGTCAAATATACACACATTTAGGTCAGAATTCACATTGTGTGAAGTATTCGTGTAAACAATGGCCCTCATTTATCATTCTTGCGTAGAAACGGGCGTATATGTTGGCGTAAGATTATGCTTACACTCCTCTCACCGCCTGATTTATGAAGCTGTGTGTACCTTTGAAATCCAGGTGTACGCAATACCTGCCCCTGATAAATGCCGCGGCTGAAAACGATCGTCATTAGAATAACACGGCCCTATATATTCAAGTCTCCGCTTCCCCCACGCCCTCATTTTACGCCATGGACACACGGAAGACGGCAAAGAAGAGAAACTTCTCGACGTGGAGCCGAAATGACCATCACAATGCATTTTATCACAGCACGTGTTTTGAAACAATTCGCATTTAATTTCGTATCACGTCACTTGTATTGGGTGTACAATAATGATGATGATGTGGAGTACCATTCATTCACATTCAGTAATATTATTATTATTATGATTTTTATTATCAATGACGCTTATTGTTATTTAGAAGAAGAATGTCATTTTTTATTATTTTTTCAGTCTGAATTATTTTTTGGTCATTGAAAGCCTTTCATGACTGAACCCAGTCCGTGCGCAGCTGCCGGACCTGACCCTGAAACGTCAGGTAAAGCGCACCGGCTCGCAACTGAAGGAACTCATGCCTACAAATCAAATGCTTTGGTAAAGTCACACAACATTGAAGTCCATGTTGCACAAAAATAAACACTGAAGTTACAGTGTGTCATAATTTATCATATCTTTTAGTTTGTCAGTGTGTTTTGTGGTGTTTTTCTGCGCATTTCCGCACTAACTCAAAGCGAGCGTACATGTACACCACCTCCTGAGCTGGCGTAGGATTTGAGCGTGCCGTACGCCAACGTCCATATTGATAAATCTCAAAGTCACCGTGGCTTTGGGTGTACGCTGGAAATTTGGTGTACGCACTTTTGAGAAATGAGGGCCAGTCTGTTATGTCCTACACGAACACACACAGTTAGGAGAAAATCCAATGTGTTAAAAGATATATTAGATCCATGCATTTGTTCTTAAAGGGACAGCAGCCAAATAATATGTTGCAATCCGTTTCATTAATGTTAATTAAAAACAAAAATCACTCACTGATTTTGACTATCACTTTATGAATCAATTTATATTCAATTCATACAAATTTTTACATTTGATTATTCAATTTCTGTAGTATTTCTTACTATATGTTAAATAAACCCAGCCTACTGTACCTGGAAAACCTCATTTTTATATTATATTTGTCCTATTGTTTGTAATTTGCTTCTTTGTTCCTATTTTTAATATAAAAAATAAAATTGCCTGAGTTGGTTTATTACAGAAGACTGCCAGGCATGTGTGTAATGATTGCAGTCAGCTTAAAGGCATTTGTTTTATAATGTTGGGTTCACTAAAATGGGAAGGTTCACATTTCATTCAGTGGGATTGTTTTATTCAACACCTATTCAATTATACCACAGTCAAATAGGAGGAGTGACACAAAACAGTAAACTAGAATTATATCTATGCATATATCGAATCGACAGTTAAATCAGAATTGAGAATCAATTTTTAGAAGAATCGAATCGTAAGGAACCAAAAGATTCCCGTCCCTAATAAATACTGTAGCAAGTATTTATTGTAAGTATTGTTCCTTATTAGTTCATGTAAGGTAATGCATTAACTAAAACCTTATTGTAAAGCGAAAACAAAAAAAACTACAAACTATAGGTTTTTTTTAGTTGCTTGAAATATAATAAACTAAAATAACATAAAATATAAAAACTTTGAGAAATGAATTTATTAAGAGATGAATTAGGCTAGGCTATAGGCCTTACTCCTGCTGCTGTTTAAGCGGTCACGTTATTGTTTGTGCCGTGCTGTTCCGATTCTGTTTTTTTCCATGTAGCCAAATTGTGTGATTTTCACACACTCTCACTCACTCCCACTCACACCCTCACCACACGCACTCTGTCACTCTCACACTCACTCTCACACACACACACACCACACGCACTCTCTCACTCTCTCTCACACACACACACACCACACGCACTCTCTCACTCTCTCTCACACACACACACACACACACACACACTCACACCACACGCAGTCTCACACTCACACACACCACACGCACTCTCTCACACTCACTCACACACATCACACGCACTCTCTCACTCTCACTCTCTCTCACACACACACACACACACTCTCTCTCTCTCACACACACACACCACACGCACTCACACACACCACACGCACTCTCACTCTCACACACACACTCACTCCCACTCACACCCTCACCACACGCACTCTGTCACTCTCACACACACACACACACACACACACTCTCTCACACACACACTCACTCCCACCCTCACCACACGCACTCTCTCACTCTCACACACACACTCACACCCTCACCACACACACTCTCTCACTCTCACACTCACACACACACACACACACACACACACTCTCTCTCTCTCTCACACACACACACCACACGCACTCTCACACACCACACGCACTCTCACTCTCACACACAAACTCACTCCCACTCACACCCTCACCACACGCACTCTGTCACTCTCTCACACACACACACACACACACACACTCTCACTCTCACACACACACACACACACCACACGCACTCTCACACACACACACACACACTCACACCATCACCACACACACTCTCTCACTCTGACACTCACACACACACACACAAACACTCACACAAACACACTCACACACACTCACACACACTCTCACACACTCTCACACACACTCACACACTCACACACACTCACACACACTCTCACACACTCTCACACACTCTCACACACTCTCACACACTCTCACACACTCTCACACACTCTCACACACTCTCACACACTCTCACACACTCTCACACACACTCACACACACTCACACACACTCACACACACACACACACACACACAAACACTCTCTCACACACACACACACTCTCTCACACACACACTCTCTCGCACACACACTCTCTCACACACACACTCTCTCACACACACACTCTCTCACACACACACTCTCTCACACACACACTCTCTCACACACACACTCTCTCTCACACACACACACACACACAGTCTCAAACACACACAGTCACACACACACACACAGTCTCACACACACACACAGTCTCACACACACACACAGTCTCACACACACATTTGATTATTTTATTTGAAATGACCAATACTGAATAAAACAACACAACATCCAAATGTTCACAAACAGCCTGTTATGTTTCACCTGAAAATACAAACACTGCTAATAGTCACAACCACATGATTGCTGACACAGAACAGTGTTTGGCTCTTTGCTTAGAGCTCTTTTTACTCAGTCCAGCAATTTGCATCTGACGAGTAATCTGTGCCCATGTCCAAGACTACCAAAGATTCGGATGATCAGTTTTGTGCTGTAACCACACACTGCCAAAGCATTTGTTCATGACTGGTATTTTAACATTTTCTCAGAAAAACACAAGTCACATGTAACATCAAAACAACAACCCACATCCAGAATCAGAATATTTGTAGAAAATTCATTGACGACTACAATGTCTGGAGTATTTGGGTATTCTCTGAGGACACATCTTAGAGAGTTTGTTATCATTCAGATTTGATAACCAGCTAGTTTGGACAGTCTTATTTGTGTGTATTGCACTTTGTCCAGAACACACACACACACACACACACACACACACACAAAAAAGCCAAACCGCATTCAAGAAGTTTAAAGTGGCTGCTGAGCTCAAAGTTCACAGCGACTGAGACAGACGTTCAGCGTGTCATGACATCATTAGCACATCCTGACAGTTTCTCAATTCTTCCGCTTTTCAGCTCAACGACATGTAATTATTCAGCCGGAGCCGCTCTAGAGAAGAGAAATCGAGCCTAAAACGCAGAGCGAGATTAACGCCATCTCTTTTTCTTTGTGCCTGTCAAGGATTGTTTACCTGCGGACGCATTTACGCTTACGTACACAAAAGGAGGGTGCTGTAAATATGTTTGGTGTTTAACGGCGCGGAAGTTTTAATGAAACTTTTTTTTGCTGTTCTTCTCATTTCTTTCAAACCATTATCCGTCAATAAAAGACTTGGCCAAGCACAATGCAATGTGGGAGAAGACATTATTTCTCCACGGTGAATCTTTCTTCTCCGCTTGCAAACGGAAAGCGTGTTTTGTAATCAGCTAATTACGAATGCTAATGCGAGCACGCGGTCCCTCGTCGTGGAGTGCAGCATTACAGGGATCAGTCTGAAGTTTCTCCGTCGGCCGTAAGAGCTTAGCTGTTAAATTACTCAAACTCTCAGTCGTCAAAGCTGATAATTAATTCATCAGTTTAATGCGTCTTCATAAGCACCTTTTGTCTGTGAAAAAACGTCGAGGATTAAGACGCTAACGCTGATTGATGGCGGCATAATCTCACAACAACCATATTTCACACGATCATGTCATAATACGATCACGTTTCCTAAAGCAACAAACCAATTTACGAAAAATAAAAATGTCTTTTCATTTTCAAGGATAAAGAGTTACTGTTGAGGACAAATTTGCTAAGCCAGAACAAATATAATTTTGCACATGCATACCACTCAAAAGTTTGGAAATACTACTATTTTTTATGTTTTTGAAAGAAGTCTCTTATGCTCATCAAGGCCTGCATTTATTCGATCAAAAATACAGAAAAAAAAAACAGTAATATTGTGAAATATTATTACAATTTCAAATAATGTATTTTTATTTTAATATACTTTAAAATGTAATTTATTCCTATGATCAAAGCTGTATTTTCAGAATAATTACTCCAGTCTTCAGTGTCACATGATCCTTCAGAAATCAGAATAATATGCTGATTCGATGCTCAATAAACATTTCTGATTATTATCAATGTTGAATACAGTTATAAGGCTTACTTTTTTTTTTTTACTTTTTTTTTATTAATTTAGCTACACATTTAATTCTCCATCTAAACCAAACCTGTACACAAAGACGTTTGAGCATTAAGACACATATTTATAATGTTGCAGTATGTCCTTAACATTCATACAGCTGACAAAACTGTACAACTTACCAACAAACTCTGAAATACACTGTCTGCATTCAACCTAAATATGATATTTATCCTGAATATGGTCCATTTCAGCTTGATTTGAAACTCTGCTCTTTTCACACCCTCGACACGCATCTCACACATCCACACATCCGTGAAACGCTCCATCAGAGCCTCTAGTGTGCAAAATCACTGGAAACTATAGTAGAAGTAGGCAAAGTGTGATGCAGCCTCTCTCTAATAACCGTTAACAATCGTCTGAGGAGTTATTTGTAACGCCGTGGCAAAACAATAAGAGCAGCCGCCGCAGAGTTTACTCCCCGTGGAATAAACCGCGGGATGAAGGGTAAATAATAGCTGGAAAAAAGATATTAGTGTGAACTCGCCGTCATATTACAATGCCTCTGTGTGTGTGTTTTTCCTGCTTAATTGAGCAACTCTACAAACAAAATCTGTTTTAAAAGAATAAAACTGGTGAGAAAAAGATTAAAAAGGAGCAAAAATACAACAGAGAAAGAGGCATTTCAGGACTAGCGAGTTTCCACGAGTGTTGTGGGTTTCTACAAACCTTCATGCTCCTTGTCTGATATTCCCACTTTCTTCATCTTCTTGGGAGTCTTCATGAACAGAGGGAAGATGGTGCGGAGGCCCAGGATATCCACGAACTTGTGACAGTTATCCGAACCCTCTGGACCGATCATCCCGTAATCCAGAACCTTCAGCGCACTGACGCGAGACATCTTCTTCTCCCTGCACACACACGCACACACACGCACGGACACACACACACACGGACACACACACACACGGACACACACGCACACGCACACACACGCACACACACGCACACACACGAGGAGAAATATTTAAAAATACTCAAAGAAATGCAATCAAACTAAAGTAGTTATCTTAAACTGAAACTACTAACAAGAATAATTACCTACTTACAAGTCATTTAAGGGACAAAATTAGCAATTTTTAGGAATCAGATCCATAATTAACTGGTAAAAAATAAAAGGCGCATTTGCATACATTTCCAATTTCCAATTCAATAAAATTATTAAAAAAAGCAAAGTAATGATATAATATATATATATATATATATCATATATGTATCATATATTATACTAGTTTAATTTACAATTTTTTTTGCAAAAACATTATATAAGTGCTATATGTATAAAATGTAAAATATAATACGTAATATATTTAAGATATAATATATATTATATATTATATAATATATTATTCAAGTAATATTTAAATTAATTGCGATTACTCACAATTAATATATAATTACATGTATATATATATATATAATTAATTGTGAGAAATTGATTTGACAGCACTAAATTATTTATATCTATCGTGATGAATCGCAACTAACAAAAGTTTACAAATTTTATATAACTATATTATATTGCATACATTTTTTACTATAAACTAATAAAATAAACAATTATATAATACTTGTATAGTATATCATATACTAATAAAGAAATTATATATAACTACAGACTTTAAATAATATATATATTTATATAATAAAAGCAGTGATAGAGTTAAATGATTTATAACCCTAACTAGCTAAAAGAATTCACTAAACTCAGACTTGAGAGTAAGAGACATTGGACTTCATTCAAGAAACACAAGCAGAACTAATTTCTATTAGTTCATAAAACTTATGTTCATTCACAAAGCCTTTGTCCACTTTCGTTTTACATATTAATGGGTTGTTCCGAAAGTCAAGGAACAATTGTATACATTTGCTGGAGGTGTTTATAAAACATGAGACTGACAGAAGCAGCGTGTCAGACGCAGGAAACAGTTTCTCTACAGACACAAGCCGACTATCATGGCCTCGCTCAAGGGAAATGTAGCTGTCCGTCACACTGGCACTTCCTTCATCCCACAATGACAAATAACAGTTTATCAACGCCACGGGAAAATATTTCAGATGTCAAGAAGAAGAAGAGAAACACAGACTGGCAGAAAGAGAGAGAGAGAGAGAGAGAGAGAGAGAGAGAGAGAGAGAGAGAGAGAGAGAGAGAGAGAGAGAGAGAGAGAGAGAGAGAGAGAGAGAGAGAGGAGAGAGACAGACAGAGAGAGAGAGAGAGACAGAGAGAGAGAGAGAGACAGAGAGGAGAGAGAGAGAGAGAGAGAGAGAGAGAGAGAGAGAGAGAGAGAGAGAGAGAGAGAGAGAGAGAGAGAGAGAGAGAGAGAGAGAGAGAGAGAGAGAGAGAGAGAGAGAGAGAGGAGAGAGGGAGAGAGAGAGAGAGGGAGAGAGAGAGAGAGAGAGAGAGAGAGAGAGAGAGAGAGAGAGAGAGAGAGAGAGAGAG
>CM060638.1:27291061-27303561 GCA_030578275.1 Meda fulgida
TGGATGCCAGCCGAGCTTAGCCCCGCCCACAACATCTGAGGATGGGAAGTTCGGTCTGGACTTGATCCGTTGTGAAGAAAGTATGTCCGAACCAAAGCTGTTTGGACCAATCAAATTGTCAGGGCGGGGTTTATACGATGATGGACAGATGATCAACGGTAACGTTATCATCCACGTCACCAGAGCGTTTGGGTTGAGTTCGTTTACAACAAAGAATGGCTGCTGCTGGAGAATAGAGATGTGTAGATTCAGCCGTCGTGTCTGTTATAGAAGATGTAGACAGCGCATTCATTTTAAAAGAGGAGCAGAGAACCACGATCAAGGCATTTGTCGAACGGAAAGATGTTTTTGCCGTCCTTCCTACGGGATTCGGTCTATCTACTCGAGCGCAGAGGCATTTTCTTCCCTGGTTCGTTGAAACGCCCCATAATCAGCCCAATGGAGCAGTATCAGTATGACTACTTCATTTATACAGCGCTTTTAACAATATAGACTGTTTCAAAGCAACTTTACAGTGATAATAGGAAATTACAGTAACAGAGATTGTTTTGGCTGTACAGCAGCTCTAGAATAAAGTTATTGTCCAGCTAAAGCTAGTTTTTGATTGATTCACTTCCGTTGTAAAGATCATTAGTTATTAACGCGCTCCGGCTGTTCATCCACACAAGTGTTTGGCGGCTCGAGAATGCAAACCTTGAAACAGGTTCGCTGGTGCAAGCATTGAAACATTTTGAAGAACGTTATCATCTCCTCCGCGTAAACTTCAAAAACGCGGATCTGTGAAAACGCTGACGGCGTGCGCACATGCGTATTACGTGTTTAGCCTATAGGTATGCGCATTTGAATATATATATATGTGTAGTCTTTCTTTACATATTTACCATTACCATTTTCTAAACAATAGTGAATAAACTGTGATGATGTGAGAAATGAATGAGGAAGTTGTCTGAATACATTTTGGTTTGACTGTATATCCAAATGAATCGATACAGAATCAAATTAAAAAGCGATCGGTAGAGCTGCACGATAATGGTTAATCTGATAATCACAATTATTCTGCTTGAAATTATAATCAACAATAAGGTGGAGATCCATGTTTTGATTTTTTTCCAAATAATTCGCTGAAGGTTTGATTGGCAGATTTAGTCACACAAACAGCACAAGTAGCTTGTGAAGAAACAGACTGGCTGTATGACAATTTAATGTAAGCAGAATATCGCTAAACTCCAGCGCATGTTTGTTTTCAGATCATCAGTGCTTTTCCCTCAGTAGAGCGAGTGTGCGCAGGGTTGCCAGATTGCACAGATTAAGTAAAACATCGGGTAAAACATGTAAAAGAAAAGCTCTTTTTGGGGGATTTAAGCTATTTACATCTGGCAACTACAAACATCAACGCTATTGTTGACGACGCAAAAAAAAAAAGGCGTTTTCAGGATAAATAATAAGTAGGCAAATATCGCGACGATTATTTAAAATTAATACCGTTATCGCAACTAAAATACGATTAATCGTGCAGCCCTAGCGATCGGGATTGAATTGTAACTTTGTGAATCGAATCGTTAAATTTGTGTCAATACCCAGTGCTCTGAAATGATATAATATCTGAAGATTATTGGTCTGGCCTGGTCTTTAGCCATTGAAGAGCCGGACACTGAGGTCCAGGAGACGGAGGAGAAGCAGAGCGACGGGACGAACACGAACAAGCAGATCATCCTCATCGACAGCTCATATCAGTGCCAGTTCTGCTCGGACAAATTCAGCACCTACTTCCAGCTGAAGTCTCACATGACCCAGCACAAAAACGAGCAGGTACCACATCTGTCAACAATTACAGACAGGTCAAAATATTAAATATCAACCAAATTTACACTGCAAACATCATTTTCTTACTTGTTTTCCATTGAAAATGAGATGTGAGAAGCAAACTTGAGAAGCAAAACTGCATAAGATATTATTTTTTCTAACCTTGTTATAGCATTTTTTATGCTTTCAGCAGAAATCTACTGAGGAGAAAAAAAGGAAATAAAGATGTATTCTCTGAAAACATGTAATTATCTAACTCAGTTTTACTTTTCAGTTAAATTTATCTTGTTTTAAGGATGCTTTTAAAAATATACTGTACTCTAGTAATTCAAAAGTTTGGGGTCATTAAGATTTTTTTCGGAACAATTTAATACTTTTATTCAGCAAAGATGCATTAAATTGATCAAAAAGACTTTTATAATGTTACAAAAGATTCTATTTCAAATAAATGTTGTTCTTTTAGACTTTCTGTTCTTCAAAGAATCATGAAAACAAATGTTTCCACTGAAATATGAAGCAGCACAACTGTTGATAATACTGATAATAATCATAAATGTTTCTTGAGCATCGAATCATCATATTAGAGTGATTTCTGAAGGATCATGTGACACTGAAGACTGGAGTAATGATGCTGAAAATCAGCTTTGATCACAGGAATAAATTACATTTATATTAACATAGAAAACAGTTATTTTAAATTGTTATAATATTTCACAATTTCTACTGTATTTTTGGTCAAATAAATGCAGCCTTAGTGAGCAAAAACATAAAAAAAAATATTGTTTATTTCTTTAAGCAATTATGCAATGTTTTTTGTAATGTCTACTGATGTTAATACTTAAAATGAATAATTTTTATTTAGGAAAAAACAAACAACTAAAGATATATTCTCAGAAAACATTTTACATTACACATTTACAATAAGATCCCATTAGTTAATCTCACTGAAAGCATTAACTAACAATGAGCAATACATTTGTTACAGTATTTATTAATTTTCTGTTAATGTTGATTTATGAAAATACAGTCATGTCAGCTGAAGTCCAACAGATTAAAGAGGGATTATTATTAGGCTAGATGTTGAAATTAACATGAACTAATATTAAGAAATTCTTATTAATAAATTGTTAGTTCATGATAACTAAAATATTTAACTATGAAATCTTATTGCAAAGTGTTACAGAAAAACAAGACAAAGAAGCTCTCTAAAAATATGAAATAGCATCTTTCATCACAGATTTACCCAACCCCAAATGTCTTGTAAAAATCAAGTGTGTTTTGCTGTTTTGGACGGATTAAGTAATGGACGGGATTTTAACGATTCCTAATTTCAATTCCAATAAGGTAAAAAAAGAAAAGAAAAAGATATCATTCACATTTAGTCTTATTGCTAAACATTTAATTGTAGCTGAATATCATGAACAAAAATCAACAGGCTAAAGAACACTTACAGTAGGAACTTCTGCCTGTGGTTTAAAAATACCATAGAAAAACAACTAGCTTAACTAATATAAATTTCAAGCATTATTAAAGAAAAGTAAACACTCAGTAATTATTAAACAACAAATAAAAAATTAGCTGTCGCAATAAATAGATACAACTGAACAAAGATGGAATTAAAATAAACAGTGTTTTAAGAAGGTAC
Source organism: Meda fulgida (assembly GCA_030578275.1). Lineage (NCBI taxonomy): Eukaryota > Metazoa > Chordata > Actinopteri > Cypriniformes > Leuciscidae > Meda > Meda fulgida. The sequence goes on from CM060638.1 coordinate 27,294,510, forward strand.
AGAAACTGTAATCAAATGTAAATTAAAACTGCACTTTAGAAATTAAATATACATTACAAATATAGTTATTCAGTGAAAAACGAGTGAATTTTCTCTCCGTCTGTTGTTGTTTGATCAGTGTTGTTATAGAGACGGCAGCAGGAATATTAGGCTGCTGTCACTTTAAGAGCCGCACTATATACTGTTACTCATGTGTTCATTACAGAAAACTACGACGTACAAGTCGTCGGACGCTTTAATTGGTTAAAGTCATATTGAAATGCTCACAAAGGAATCAATAAGAGGAATTTCAATGTCAATTTTATAACAAGTATCTGATTCCCGACCTCAAGTATTCGATTCCATAATTGCAATGGATTTTACGGGTAAAGTTTTTCTAAGCGCATGTTGTTGTCGTGCAGGTGTACCGCTGTGTGGTGAAGAGCTGCTCTCAGACCTTTCAGAAGCTGGATCAGTTTCTGGAGCACATCCACACACACCAGGAGCATCTGACGTACCGCTGTCACCAGTGCAGTAAAGTCTTCCCGTCGCTCTTCGAGCTCGGCCTTCACCAGTACTCACACAGCTTCTGTCCGCAACAGAACCAGCGCAAAGAGAACAACTACTACAGGTCAGACAGCAACACAACACCAGCAGGAATCAGAAACACAGGCCACCAAATAATGCGTTAGTAATCGGACTCAAGCCTGAATGATCATCTTAAAACACTGTTTATTTTAATCGTATCTTTGTTCAGTTGTATCTATTTTTTGCGATTGCTAATTTTTTATTTGTTCTTTTTTAATAACTGAGTGTTTACTTGTCTTTAATAATGCTTAAAATTTATATTAGTTCGGCTAGTTGTTTTTCCGTGGTATTTTTAAAGTGTAGATTGCCCGCGCTCCCTCTTATGACGTCATCACCCAGTAACTGTAAAAAAAAAACATGCTACCTTTGAAGAAACCTCAATAAATGTTATTTTAACGCATTTTAAAACAGAAATGTTTAAATATATACATATTGAGCACTTTAATTTACACATTATTTGGTTGTGGTGGTTAACCTGCAATTTACACTTTAAACCACAGGCAGAAGTTCCTACTGTAAGTGTTCTTTAGCCTGTTGATTTTTGTTCATGATATTCGGCTACAATTAAATGTTTAGCAATAAGACTAAATGTGAATGGAGACGCGACAGGCAAAAACATCAGGTCACTTTTGAGATTTGGGGCTATTTGTCTTCAATAACATGTCTTCTTTCAGACTTGTGGTGAAAAAAAGTCCAAAATACACATTTAGATCTTTATTTTGCTACACTTTGTCTATTTGCGTCTGTAGATTTCTCCTAAATTCAACAAAAGATGGCGTTCTAAATCAACATGCTGCTCCGCATGTTCTTCCTGTTGAATAAAGTGTCGTATAAATGAGTGTCCGGTCATTAAAAAATTCTCCATTCTACTCTAAAAAGTGGAGCAGGACGACGTCCAACCAGTCCTTGTTTCAGATTCTCATCCACATCCACAAATGTACAGTTTCCTGCTGTCTGCGCATAATAACCATTCTCCTACATTGCGTCTTTATTTGTTTTAAACAGCAGACTTAATATTTATTTTTGATTACACATTTTTAATTTTGATTTATTACACTTTGATATTTAATATTAATGGCCTCATCTTGGCCATCTATGGCACATTTGGCTCAGTTCTGGCAGCGGCAAAGGTCACATATACACACACAGCATACCGGTTTTAGTGTGACTTGTGGCTTGCTGTGTGTGGCTCAGATGTGGGCCACAACTGGGCCAGATGTCATTTCCTATCTGGGATGTTTCTTGTCCATGACACACCAGAAATGTAGGAGTCAAAATCAAATAATCTGACAAAGTGAGAATCATAACAGACATTACTATTGTTTAGTCTGAACCCGGCATTTAGAGAGTTTCTGCTTAAACCAAGACCAAAAATCTGCCAATGGTGTCAGAAAAATCTGCATAACTCAAAGAGAAAACAAGTTTATATTTCTGAGGCCATTGACAGATTTCTGTTCTTGTTTTAAGCACAAACTCTCTTCATTTGGATTTTTCAGAAAACAAGACTAATATCTAATTTTGCTTCTCAAGTACATCTTGAAAAAAATCATTTTTTTCAGTGCATTACCCAATTTGAATATCAATTCAAACTTTTCATCATGTATTTTTGTTTTATAAAATAATATATGTATGTATCAGCTTTAATGCACTTTAATGCACAAAAACTGGTAACACTTTACAATCCAGTCTCAGTTGTTAACATTAGTTTATGCTCTTATAGCATTAATGTCAGTTAATAAAAATGAGTAGGAAAGTGAATTCAGCAATTATGGCGACAGCTCCAGCGGGTCACAGTGATGATAGTTTATGTTGAAGTGTTTTGAGCTCAGATCTTGAACTGGTGTTTTTGTGTTCAGATGTATGAAGTGTCAGAGTAAATACTCCACACAAGACGCTCTGGAACAGCATCTGCTGAACGCCACACACAACTACCCCTGTCCACACTGCATGAAGGTACTCTATAACTGCAGTCACCGCGCACATTCTCAGTTTTCATCCGCATTTTATCTAAAGCCTTTTGTAATTATGTTATGTGACGTTGCTCTTTTATATATATATTTTTGAATATTTCTGTTTTATTTTACTTCAGTTTGTTTTAGTAATTTTAATATTTCAGTTTAAGTGTTATATTGTAATTTTTTTATTATATTTCTATTTATTTTGAATTCATTTCACTTCAGTTTGTTTTGTATTAATACTTCAGTTTTAATTTTTATATTATTATTTTTTTATATTTCCATTTATTTTAAATTAATTTTTTTCAGTTTGTTTTAGTAATTTTAATACTTCAGTTTAAGTTTTTTTTCTAATATTCATATTTTATTTCAGCTTTATTTCAGGTGATGAAATTTATTTTTAATAGTTTTAGTATTATTCAGATTATAATCACTGTTATAGTATTTATTAATACTTTGAATTAGCTTTTTTTAACATTTAAGTTTTTCAATATACATATATTTCAGTTTTATTTAAATTAACGAAAATTATTTGTAATACTTTTAGTAGGCTATTAAACTATAGTATTTATTACTATTTTGAATTAGCTTTTATTTCTATATTTTCAGTTTTTGTTTTAATTTTAGTTTAAGTTTTTGTAGTTTTGTTATGCGCTTTTGTCATTTAAAAAAAAAAAATATATGTCTGTTTTAGTCATTTTAGTACTTCAGCTTAAACGATTTTAGTTAGTTGCAAAGGCAACATTTCTAATTTTCATTTAGTTTTTTAAGTTTTCTATCTAATTTACCTGTTTTTTTTCATTGTAGCTTTATTTCAGTTATCGACTTTTAATAGTTTTGGTTTAAGATTTAGTCAACAATAGCGGAAGGAGTGTGTGAAAAGAATCACATTGAAGAATGAGGAATCACGGTCAGTGTGTTTGTATGTCGCAGGTGTTTCCGTGCGAGAGGTATTTCCGGAGGCATCTCTCCACTCACGGTGTCGGCGGCAAATTCAAGTGTCAGATCTGTAAAAAGTTATTCAAAACCGAGCACTACCTCAAACTACATACACAGATCCACTCAGGTGTGACGCTTTATTTGGTGGAAATGTCCTTTACTCTTTAATGCAGTTTTATTGTTATGTAGATAGTTATATAATTAGTATATGAATTGCATCAGAAATGATTAATTGCCCTTAGTATGCTTTTTCAGATATGACCTTTCATGCAGTGTGTAATAATAATTCTGTTTGTGAATGTAAATAGTTTGCAAATTTCAAAGATCAATAAGCTGTAAGCGGTCGACCAATCAGAGAGGAGTAGACCAATCACAACAGACTGAGCCGTCTGACCAATCAGAGAGTAGACCAATCACAACAGACTGAAACATCTGACCAATCAGAGCAGAGTAGACCAATCACAACAGACTGAGTCATCTGACCAATCAGAGCAGAGTAGACCAATAACAACAGAGTGGGCCATCTGACCAATCAGAGAGGAGTAGACCAATCACAACAGAATGAGTCATCTGACCAATCAGAGCCGAGTAGACCAATCACAACAGACTAAGCCGTCTGACCAATCAGAGCAGAGTAGACCAATCACAACAGACTTAAACATCTGACCAATCAGATCAGAGTAGACCAATCACAACAGACTTAAACATCTGACCAATCAGAGCAGAGTAGACCAATCACAACAGACTGGGTCATCTGACCAATCAGAGCAGAGTAGACCAATCACAACAGACTTAAACATCTGACCAATCAGAGCAGAGTAGACCAATCACAACAGACTGGGTCATCTGACCAATCAGAGCCGAGTAGACCAATCAAAACAGACTGAGGCGTCTGACCAATCAGAGCAGAGTAGACAAATCACAACAGACTGAATCATCTGACCAATCAGCGGAGTAGATCAATCACAACAGACTGAGTCATCTGACCAATCAGAGCAGAGGAAGCTCACAGAAAGGCGGGGTTTAGAGACAGAATCGTGTTTTTTGACCTTGGATGCTTGTAAACCTGTGTAAGAGACTCCCAAACAAATTAGGATAGGAATCTTTAAAATAGCATAATAGGGGCTCTTTAAATTAAGCATATTGAAAGATTTATTTTTCCAAAAATAAACAAGTAAATGAATGAATCTGCTTTAATGGAGTTTCTGATGAATTCAGATGTTAAGTGAGCTTGTCTTGTTCTGCAGGGGAGAAGCCGTATAAATGCTCCGTCTGCGAGGCCACGTTCAACAGGAAGGACAAAGTAAAGAGGCACATGCTGATTCACGAACCCTTCAAGAAGTACAAGTGTCCCTTCAGGTGAGTGACAGGTGTCAGATCGGCCCGGAGAACAGCACTCGCGTGTGAACATGTTTCTTTATTTCTATTGTCTATCTTCTGCAGGACTCATGTGGGCTGCACCAAAGAGTTTAACAGGCCGGACAAACTCAAAGCTCATATCCTCTCTCATTCAGGTGAGGAGAGCGAGTCTCAAATCTGAAGATATACAGGTCAAACTCGAAAAATTTGAATATCGATATCATGCAAAAATGTATTTCAGTAATTCAAATTAAAAGTTGAAACTAATATATTTAGTATATACATTTAGTATTATATACATATTTAGTAACTATATACATATGCATGATTATACTTTTCAGACCGCTGACATTTCTGTATTTAAAATCCTTTTTTTATTGATTTCATGTAATATTCAAATTTTCTGAGATTTTGAATTCAGGGTTTTCATAAGCTGTAAGACATGATCATCAAAATTATAACACAATATTCAAATTTTTCGAGTTTCACCATGAGTTTTGGTCTCATATTTTTCTTATATAGTTAAGTAATATCACACGAGTAATGAGCGCAGTATCACACGAGTGCAAATTTGATATTGATTTTATTCGGCAGTTCAATAAATAAGAAATTAATATTGTTATATTTTAGACTCAATATATTGTCTGTTTTTGCTCACTTTTGCTGGCGAAAATATTGCCTATAAAGCCAGAGCAGAAGTGTGTCCCAGTGCAACACACAGCGGCAGCAGTTTGAGCGAATCAATCGGGTGAATGATTCAATGACTCATTCATAACGAGAGCCATTTACTTAATTCCTGAAAGAATCAGCCGTTAAAAAAAAAAAAAATTCAATGACTCCTTCGTTTAAATATTTACCGCCACCTACTGGCAGCTTTAGATTATTATTTAGAGTGTAATTTTATTGAAAAAAATATTTCATATTTACATATTAATAAAAAAACCCATTAAAAGGTTTGTTCACCCAAAAATTTTAATTGTGTCATCATGTACTTTTTAGTTTATTTTAAAGTTTATATGTAAAACATTCTATGTTGAATCAAATAAATAATTATTTTTGTCTATTTGATGCTTTTCTCATTTAACACAACAATGACTAATTTATCAGCCAAATTTGATGTGCAATTAATTTGCAATTAATTATATTAACTAATTAGATAAGAAAATGTAATCGTTTTACAGCCATAATATATATAGATATATATATATATATGGGTATTTTTTTTATGGTGTAATGTGGAACTGCACAATAATGTTTCTCTCTCCTGCAGGTATTAAGCCGTATAAGTGTCAGTTCTGTCAGAAGTCGTTCAGTCGTCGAGCTCATATGCTGGAGCATCAGCGCTCACACACAGACAACTACCGCTTCCGCTGCTCCGCCTGCAACAAAGGCTTCACACGCCAGAAATACTACAGAGATCACAAGTGTCCGCTGGCGGGGGCCGCGCAGGGACGGGACAACAGCAGCGAGGGTACACACACACACACACACACTGACTCACACTCACTCACTCACTCACACTTAATCACACACACACTTACTCACACACACACACACACACACACACACACACACACACTTACTCACACTTAATCACACACACACACACACACACACACTTACTCACACTTAATCACACACACACTTACTCACACACACAAATTCACTCACTTACACACACTTACTCACTCTCACACACTCACACACACACACTCACTCACACACACACACACACACTTACTCACACACACACACACACACTTACTCACTCACACACACACACACACACACACACACTTACTCACTCAGTCTCACACACACACACACACACACTTACTCACTCACTCAGTCAGTCTCACACACACTCATTCACTCACTCACACACACACAAACACACACTTACGCACTAACACATTCTCACACACACACACACTTACACAAACTTACACACTTGCTCACACACACTTACTCACTAAGTCTCACACACACTCATTCACTCACACACACACACACACACTTACTCACTCAAACACTTACACACACATACACACTTGAATATATTATTTGTATGTATATGAGTTTTTAAATGTATACAGTCAAACCTAAATGTATTCAGAATTTCAGACACCTTCAACATTTATCACATTATCACAATTTATTCGCTATAGTTTAAAAAATGTTAATAAAATATGAGTTATGCAATCAGTTAATATTTCACTGGTTTTGTCCATCCTTCTGTTAGACTGTCTCACAGATGAATTACGTTGAATATCTGTCAGATGTTAAATTTAACTACACAATTAGATAATACCAGTTTAGCTCAAACTATCACCAAGCAATGCTTCATGTTGTTCAGTCTGTGTGTAAAAAGAGCATTAGCAATTACAGAAAAAACACTTCAGAAAACATGATCAGCTCAAAGTGCCTGAATAATTTTTAGTCCCAAATGTTTATAAATGTTACAGGTGGTCACTGTGTGAAGAATCTTTGGGTATAATATGTCTCAGTTTACTGTATTTCACTCTCCTCACTTACATAAATGAACTAGCCTATAGTGTCCTGCACACACTAGTAAAAAACTATAAAAAATGATATCTGGTGTCTGAATAATTTTTGGTTTGACTGTACATATATACACAACTTTTTATGAAACATTCAGGGGACGGATCTTCTGCCATGGAGCCTGACGAACACGGAGAAAGCGAAGAGGAGGGCGAGGATAATGAAGATAATGATAACGAGACGCAGCAGGAGGGAATTGTGGGAATGAATGGAGAGGAGAAACAGACGGGAGAAGAAGAAGAGGAAGACAGGAATAATGAGGAAGAAGAGCGCGCCGTCAGACTGCTCTCTGAACCCATGTGCTTCCAGACAGGGGACTGATGAAGACCTAGATGAGGAAGAGTCAAAGCTGAGATGTGTTTTGCACATGTATTTCCCAGAATTCACGTTGTTTACGAATAGACTGGTGCAGGGATGATGTTAATGTGTAGCTGGAAGTTCGCATCATACAGGTTTCCTCGACAAAAACCCAATTTTTCATTGGCTTTTGTATTATCGGATTATTTTTTTTGTATTAATAGATTATAAAAAAACAACAAAAGTGAATTATACTTGCAAGATAATTTTCACAAATGAACAACTTTTATGAATGAATGAAATTAATGAATTCATTTTTTATAAATCGTTAAAATATTAATGTCTGGGATGCTGTGTGCACGCAGACTGTAGTGTACACCGTAAGTTATTTTATTCTTATGTTAAATGTGTAATATGGATTGTGTTCATAAACGGCTGCTGAGAGAGTATTCTCAAGGAAACGAGTGCATCACGACTTCACAAGCGTCTTTAAAAGTATAAATTATGTTTTCTTTCATTGTCAAGGGGACAAAAACCCTGTTGCTGATATGTTTTATATTAAAACATTCTTGTTAGCTAATAATTTTTTCTCGCATTTGTTGAGATGAACTCAGACTGTAACCTGGTACAGAAATAAAATATTGAGCTGATTTCTGCATGTTTGCAGTATAGTTATGTCTTGTTTTATTACTTGTCCATAAATCATGCAATTTATGAGATATTGACCAAAAACTTGACAAAATACTGTTATTGTTAACTAAAACTATTACAAATATTTTTTTGGTAATTAAATATAACGAGAAAAAAAAAGCTGAGAAAAATATATATATATAAATATTACATGAAAACCATCTACTTAAGCACATTTTATTACAGTTAAGTTTTTATAAAATAAACATAAACAGCACTTCACAAAATTACTAAAATCAAAACTGAAAATACAAAAATAAAAGTTAATTCTAAATAATAATTACAAATGAATAACTATTATATAGTATATAAATAATACTAAACTGAAACAAAGACAACCAAAACTTCAATGTAAGCTTTTCCCCCCAGTTACTTACTAAGGCAACATATCTAATTTTCGTTTTTTTAAGTTTATGTACTAAATTTACTAAAACTAAAGTAATAAATTAAATGTAAAAATATAGATCTCAGTACAGTATATTAATTAAGGTTCAGTTATAAATGTTAATAAAGTTTTGAACACACACACACACACAAAAATCATATATATATATATATATATATATATATATATATATATATATATGCAGAAAAACGATCAATTTCTACATTCTGAAATGAGTTTTTAAGACGCGGCTCCTTTAAGGCTCGTCAGTCACGTTAAACGGCCACTGTTATAATTG